>AYEL01083211.1:0-22686 GCA_000484575.1 Olivierus martensii | reverse complement strand
TTCTTTAATTTTTAAATTATTAATAACAACAAATAATTTGGGCAGTCGCAGACATCCAAAAAATTAGACCTTTCTAAAGATACCCTATTTATAGAAATCGGTACAGTAGTTCCATCGAAAAGGGGACATCCAGCCAGCCACGTTTAACTATTAATAATATAATTCTCAAAAAATATATAATTCTTAGAGGTATAAAAATAAATTATTATTATTTAATGTAAATTATAAAAATTTTAAATATTTTTTTCGGTTTCAAAATTTAAAATTTCGTAAAATACATCACCATTTACTGAAAAAAAGATATACTTTATATATTTCAAAGTATCTTTGCAATCGTCTTATTCATAGTGCAATAAGAAAAATGATATTTTTGAAATTCCGACTTGGAACAGATTTTCATATTTATATAATATAGGACTAGATAAATATCCTCTATTTATATATTTGTATATAAGTTTTATTATTCGAATTTTTTATTTTTTTTATTTTAATCCCAACTCTAATAAATATTCGAAATAAATAATATTAAAACTGTTAAAATTATTAATGAATTTTATACAGATTTATTTAATAATTAATTATGTTATATATCAATATTGACTATGTTAATTAATAAATCCAATTATACTAATGAAACAATGTATATACTGTAGGCGTACTTTTGAATATTTTAGATAAAATTTTAATTTTTTTTTTATTTAATTAATTATATACAATGTATAACAGAATATATATATATAAAGAGAGTAATTTAATAGAAAATTTTGAAATTTTTTCTTTCAGAATGTATAAAATTACGTGTAATGACTAAAAGATAAATATAAATTTAAAAATCTTGTTTATGAAAAATTAAAAAAATTATTATTAATAACACATTCTAAGTAATTTATAAAAATTAAAATTCATATTTAATCATTCTTATTTGTGTAGAAGGAGAAATAAATTTTATGGAGCTAAAGAAAAAAAAACTGTAAGATAAACAAAACTTTTGGCATGAAATTGAATGATTTTATAGCATGCAAAGGCATTTTTTTCATAACGAGAGTGAAAGTTTTTGATAAACCAAAACAGCAGTTTTATAGCACGTATCGATGTGTTGACATTTTTGAACAATTCTGAATACGAACAAAAATTCTTGTTTGTCTAAAAAGAACGATATTTTGGTGAAGCGAAAAGGATATCCGGTGCGACAGTCTACATTAATAAATACTTTTTTTATGCCAGTAATAAAGAATTATTTTCCTGCTGGTCATCAGTTCGACACAGAAATTTATACTATAAGGAACCGTAAATTTTCGCTGCCACTAGACATCATTAGAGGAAGTCGCTCAAATATCGATCGGTGTCAAAGATTTAGAAAGATGCGAGAAAATTTTCTTTTAATAATTCTTACGACAGATCATTGACCTCGGTCGTGAGAAACGAAACACCTATAATTTTTTTCAATTAATTTTTTTGGTAAAAAAAAGAAAGATATCAGATTAGCAGATCAAATATGAATTCACACAAAATGAAGCTTTTTTTCTCCCTTCCATCTCTCTCTCTTTCTTGTGCACTACCAAGAGATTCCCTTTCAAACGAATTGGCAGAACATAAATAATAAAAATTGTCATGCTCACGAATGCAGTTATTCAGTGGTAGAAATCAATTTTATTTATGATGATACAATCATCGTCCATCTACTCCATTGCTCCAACTATTAAACTACAAAATTGAAATAACATACATTCTAAGGTTGTAATCTTTACCTTTAGGGGGAATCAACGGCTTGTTTAACATTTGATCATCCAACTCCCATAGTTCTGTTGGTCCATTAAATTTAATGTGAATCAATGTAGGAAATGAGACAGAATCAAGGAAGTGCACTCAACCGGGCATAGTCAACCCCATGTGACGTCATAGCTATGTTTCCGCTTCATTCATGTAGTGTCTCTAGTGGTCGGAACTAATAGAACAACTTCTCTCATCAGTATCAATTCAGTCCGTATATATAACATTATATATCTATAAGAGTTCTGTAATTGTGCCCCAGAACTTGTCGTAAATAAAGTTAATGTCCGAAACTGTCGAAGCCTTCTGCCACATTCCTGATAGGTCGGTATTATATAGAGTCAATTTACAGTTAGTCTTTCATGAATTAGATCTGATTACAACTTTCTTATCTTACCTTTATTTTTCCCCAATATTTTCGATTTTCCAACATAATGGTTTTTCAAATAGAATATTTTTAACTACACATCATTAGAATAGATATATAATTATATATCTGCTGCTACAGAATTCGCATATAAATAATATTGCATTACCAAATAAAATTCTCGATGTATATCTGTATATAAAAATAAATAATGTTCTATTCATTTGTATTATTTTCTCTAATTAAAATTTTTTAATTAGAGAAAATAATTTATCTATCAAAAAAGGTATCAAATAAAAACATATTTTTGAATAAAATTTTTCTCTAAGCGAAATTATATAATTTTGTATGAAATTTATATCATAAAGAGAGATTAAATCATAAGTAAAACAAGTAAAGTTTTTCTTTATCATTTAATAATATTGTATTTAATGCAGTTTTAAAAATTATCTTTGTAATGAGGTAAAAATTATAGATTTGTCCCTATGTTTTATTGAATTATAGCTTAAAATGAATTTCTTGATGCAAATATTCATTATTATTTATGCATAATTATGAAATTTCTGAAATAATTAAATATAAATATGCAATATTTATTTTATTTATTAATAATATTGTGTTTTATTATTATTTCTACAATTAATATTATATTTATTATTAAATTATATTTTTAATTTCGTAAAATAATATAAAAAATAAAAAAAAAAATTGTAATTTTTTATTGTAAAAAAATTCCTTCATTTAGTAATATATTAAATTATATATATTGCCTTGATATTAACACTTTGGCTACAGGAAAACTATATTCCTTTATCTGCAAGCCACAGAAAAATATTCATAAATTTATTGAAAATTTGCATTTTATTTATAAATTACAATATTTTTGTTAATTTTAAAGATATCTTCTTTAAATTTTCAGTATATCTTCTATGAAGTATGCTTTCTATGATTGTCTAAAAATTTTTAAATTTTGACTATGCTTGTTGAACTCCATCCTTTGACGTTCCTGCTGATCCCATCATGGGTGTTGGACAGTCTGTGGGAAGCTCTAAAATTGGCTGCTGCCAAAAATAACTGAATAATAATCAATTCAATCAACAGACCTGATCAGGCCTGTGATTGAACTGAAAAATGATATGTCAGACTTGGAATTGAATCGGGATCCTCCAAAGTGGTAAATGAATGTTTTATCATGTGGCCAAGCTAGAAATTTGGACATAGAAAAATGACTTAATGTCCGAAATTACACTACCTTTAAATGATACAATAAGTGCTAGAAAAAAAATTGTATGACAATGTAAAAACAGAAATGGAATATTTTGTGTTTTCTTTAATTTTATCCACATAAAATACTGGTAAGAATGAAATACACAATTTCCTCATTTTAAAGAATAAACAGCATTTATTCAACATTTCTGTATGTTACTACTTTTTAAAAACATTGAATATTCCAAGTTCTGGTGATTGGGAACATAACCACTATAATGGCTGATTGGTTAACGAACATAATCTGTTCTAAGATAACATTCATTATCTGAATTGCTCCTTAACCGATCACCAATTTACCGTAGGTTTTTATGGGAATTTGATTATTTCGTTCTGGAGAACCCAAAAAAAAGAAACATAAATAAAAAATTATATAATTTCTTACTATGTTTATTTATATATAATAACTATAATATATTCATGTATAGTCTTGCATTTTAATCTATTATGTTTATTTTCCGTTAATGAATCTGTCCAATATCGATTGCTTTTCTTTCTTTGGATTTTTCGGGAAATGATTAATAGCATTGTCGTGGTAGAGATCCCAAGCCTATTGACCTCATCCTGGTATGGGTGCATTCTAAGACAAAATATTGTAAAATCTCTCTCTTACCTTCTTTAATAAATCTTTGATTTGTTTAAGTGTAAAATCTCTCTCTTACCTTCTTTAATAAATCTTTGATTTGTTTTAGTTGTCTCTGAATTCACTTTAATTGGGAAAAAACTACTGCTCTCCCATCCTTACCTATAAGTCCACCATCGTGCAAGGCCTAAGCCTGTCATTCCGTTAGGTTAATTAAACCACCATATCCTCGTGCGATATTTTTATCTGGCAGCAGCCACTTATAGAGCTCATCACAGGCTGGCCAACACCTATGATGAGGTCAACTAGATGGTTGAAGGTGAGGTTCAATGGGCTGGGCCCGAACACCTTTTGAAAAATTGGAATAGTGGGACCCGTATCCTCCAGGATGGTAAGCCACAACTGTACCATGAGGCCATCCGACCGACCTGTCATCCGTCAGTCCGCAGGTCCCACAGTTTGTTCTGCAAACTGTTCATTATCCAAACATAAAAATCTTTCATGAAAGTGTTCATTATCTGAACAGTTCGTTAACTGATCACCCACTGTATATATAGCATTGCACTTATGGAAAATCATTTTCCAACTTATGAAAAATTTGAAATATGATCAAATTTTTTAAATGCAAACTCATTATAAGTTGGGGACCATTTGTACAAAATCTTAATTCTACAATAGATTGTGATTTATTTATAGAAGTATCATTTGTAAAAAATAAAAAATTATTTTATCATAATTAATTTCATTAATGCCATATATTTTATCATGATAATATGAATTGTAACATTTATATAAAATTCAGAATAATTAATATCTTAAAAAAAAATCTTAACATTAATTAATTAAAAAAATATCAATTGAAACATCATAACAAAAAAAAAGAACCATTCCTAAATAACTTAATTTTTTTTTCTCATTTAGAATGGTGGAATGGAACAAGAAGTAGAAGAATTAAAATTGGAAAAACAACAGTTGAAATTACGTTGTCAAGAACAACAGCGTCAAGTAAGGGAACTCTCTGAGCGTGTTAGACTTCTGGAAAGATCTAACAAACAGTTGGAATTAGATAATGAAACTTTAGCTTTTAAGGTAAATTATAATGTTTATTAAAGATTAAAGTATAGCATTTTTAATGTTTGAAATGTTATTTTTTATAATAAAGTATAAATTATTATTTAAGTTTATTTTATAAATTCAGCTCTCTGAAGCTTTAGCTCAATTTGATGATTTAGAAGATCAGCTTAGAAAAGAAAAGACAAGAGTTAGAAGTGAGTAAAAAATTACTAATGGTAATGAAAATAAAATTTTAAATTACATTCATAATGTGATAAACATTATATTTATAGGAGAATCTTTAGTGAAACAGATATCTGCTCCTGAAAATCCAAACAAAGGAGATAGTCCATATTCATTTTTAGACAGTAAATCTTGTACTGCACAACAGGTAATTTTGTGTGTGTATACAGGTAGTTCTTGACTTAAAACTAACTCTTACTTATAATGGCATGTGATTGATAAATTTTGCTATTGGTCAATGTAATTGTCTTTTTTTTGTGTCTGATTTTTATGGTTTTGTATTCTTTATGTTAAGATAACATATAGTATCCTAGTAAACATTTAGTAGCAAAAAACTGATAAATTTTGAGCATTTTCTGATTGATGACAGTTACAAAATTTTTGAAACCAAACTTCGTTGTAAATTGAGGACTACTTATACATATAATAATGTGATGGTAAAATTATTGCATTGTGCTGTAAAATATAGGATAATTTTATATTAATTATATATATATATATTTATATTATTTATTATTATATTTGAGCATTGCACTTTTAAAGATTTTTCTCTAATAACTTTTGAATTATTTGATTAATTTTTTATAAATTTTAGTGTGATGGCCATGTTATTAAAGTCAAATTTTAAATATGATTAATTAATCTTGTAGATTCCATATAAAAATATTGATTAAATGTTGATAATATTCAATCTTCTTAGGTTTTCTTATTAAAACATATGAAATTATTTAATAGAATTTTATGGCATTTAACATATTGATTATTGCATTGATGATGATTTTGATGACAATTTTTCAGTCCCTTATCTTTGTATGTTATTTATTTTGGAATGATTAATGTGTCCTCATTTAATGTTGTTTCATTATTAGGTTATCAGCAAAACCCAAATTAATTAATTAAAAAATAAAAAATTTTAAGGCAACAAAACTGAATAAATCATGTTTTCTTACATTTCTCTTCATAATAGAGAGAAAATGAAATGAAAACCTATAATAATACAAAACAAGGTAACTATTTTTTATATGAACATTAATTGAAATATATAATATCGAAGTACTAAATGATGTAATTGAAATACTATAAACAATATAGTGGGTCTACTGGAAAGTTCTATAAGTATATAATATCGAAGTACTAAATGATGTAATTGAAATACTATAAACAATATAGTGGTCTACTGGAAAGTTCTATTCATTTTTGAATAAAAAGAAAATAATACATTTTCAATACATTTATTAATACTTACTGAACAATATAATTTCCATCATTTACTAATGATCTCTTTCCAACATGATTGTAATTTGTGAATTCCATTTCTATAGAATGACTCATCTTTGGAGGCAAAAAACTGAAGTAATGCTTGGCTGATATCTGCTTCATTTTTGAAACTTTTTTCCTTCAAAAACTTTTGCAGAAGGAGAGAGAAACAGATGATAATCAGATGGTGCTAGGTCCAGAGCATATAGTGGATGTGACAGAATTTCCCAGCCTAGCTCTGCAATTTTCTGGCAAGTGGCCAAAGCAGCATGTGGCCTGGCATTGTTGTAGTGCAGCATGATTTGCTTCTTATTGACCAGCACTGATCTCTTTTCCTTGACTGTTTTGTTCAACAATACATTTAAAAAATTAAGTCTTTCTTTGAGTTTGAGAAGCTCAGTGTATTGTCCTTTGACATCCCACCAAATACACAGTATTCTCTTATTGAGGCTCAAACTTAGTTTTGAGGTGGAGGGAGAAGGTTGTCTGGGCTCACAGTATGCTCTTTTTCTCACAGTGTTCTCATATGTAATCCACTTTTCATCACCAGTTATCATTTGACTTAGTTTTGAGGTGGAGGGAGAAGGTTGTCTGGGCTCACAGTATGCTCTTTTTCTCAGTGTTCTCATATGTAATCCACTTTTCATCACCAGTTATCATCCGATCAAAGAAAGGCTTGTTTTTGTTCCAAGCTAGCAGCAATGTGTAAATGATGACTTTATCATGTAAATTTTTTTCACTTAACTCATGAGGTATCCATCTGGAATATTTATATACCAATCCAAGTTTCTGAAATGATTTATGTTAAGCTTAGTTTTCTACAATCTCTGATGCTGTCAAAAAGGATTTTGCTGTATAATGGTCCTAACAATACATCATCAATCAGAGATGGTCTTCCAGAGCATGGCTTTGTCAATAAGGTCAAAATTGCCTGCTACAAATTTTTTGAACCATTCCTGCATGTTCTGTCGGAAAATGTATATTTACCAAATTTCTACATAATTATTATTATTATTATTATTATTATTATTAACTAAAATTTATTAGATTTCGATAAGTTCATAAGTCATAAATTCATTATTTAAAAATAAATGCGAAAATTCCATGAATTTTGGTTTAGTAGTTATTTAGAGATGACATTGGAAATAAACAAAGAAACAGGTCAGGAAAATGGTAAGAGTTGAAATCGAACGCGAGACAATTGAATGTAAATAAATCAGCTGATCAACAGTTATGAATTATTGTAAGTAATATTCTTTTATTATTTATTAAATTTGAATTAAATTAGGAATACATATTCATTATTTTTATAAATTCATTTGGTATATTGAAAAAATTTTCATTTCATAAAATTTGATATAACAATTAAATCAAAGTGATTTTGTATTCTCTGAATACAAAATTAACGTCATTACTTCAGATATTAACAAGTTAGTCGAAATGAATGAATTGATCACTCGACCCTTTCCATTATTTATATACTTTTTCTGTCGAAAATTCAAAATGATTGATATTGAATATAATAACTAAAAAAGTATTTAATTATTTTGGAGCACTAACTCAAATAAATTATTATCCAATTTAAATGAAAATTATATATATTATTGGAATATACAAGAGGATTGTGTGAGATCATCCATAAATCATATCATGCTATTTCAGACACTTTTGATTTTTTTCCCTCCCCTTCATCATTTTTCATCACATCAGGCTTGGCTTCGTTGATCATGCCATCACAAATCTGAAGATGCCCTCCTCTTCTACTTAAAAATGTTTTTATAATAAACACTATACTGCTTCTACTAATCAAATTAATAATAATCCTTTCTCCAATTTTATGTAAGAATAAAAAAAATACATATAAAATAGTAGCAAATATGAATTACTTTACATGAATATAATATATGCAACAAAATATTAGTTAACTCCCAAATAAATCTTCAAGCAACTGGATTTACAGTAAATATCTTAGAACCAAATGTTTTAAAGTTTATAACAGATTTATCTCTAAATATGTTATATTGCAGACTATTTTCAAAAAGATAAACAAAAATTTTATATTTTATGAAAGAAATTTTTAATCATAGAAATTTTAAAACTCAATTTTTTCAGTATGATATCATAATCTGCACAGTTCCCTTCCTCCCCTACATCATTTATCATCACGAATCTATTACACCTCCTCCTCCTAACAACATGATGTAATTTATGGATGCTTATGCTAAAAGTGATCAAAATCAATTTTTTTATTTTACAGTAATAATGAATTTTTAGTGCACACTAAAAATGATCAAAAATCCTCTAGGAAGCAATATTTTGGATAATATCTGAAAGATTCATATATGTTGTTGTTAAGTTATACTAGAGGCCAAGCCTATTGAATTGATAATATTGAACTAATATATATATCTGAAAATATAGGTTTGGTCCTCTAGTATGACTTAACAACAAATGAGTTTTATCCAAATCAGTAAGTATGTTAGATGACAGATGGACAAACATAATTCTTCTTTCAATTTATTCCATTTAGGAATGGAAAAAGTTCAAAAAATGAAAAGATTTTCTAAAAGAATATAATAACAAAAACAAAGTTACAAACAAAAGTAGGCATGAATTTCGATCTCACGGAGCATGGGTTTTTTGAGAAATATTTTTGGTCACGTGATCTAGTATAAATAAAAGGAAGCCCTGAAAGCAGAACCGATGAGTGAATATGGGGAAAAGTACTTATGGGGAAAGAACTTCAATACTGGAGAACGCCGCCATCTTGAATGTAGTCGGAGCGAGCAGGAATGGGTCATGTGATGAAATTGTCTTCACTACAGTCAAGCATTGCAAAAATGAGTGGTGGATGAATTTCCCTCTATTGTTGCAGATGATATATCGAAGCAGAGAATAGCAGGCAGATCCACTAATCTTAGACTTTATAATTCACCTAGGACAGAGGATCTATCCGATTTCCAGCTTGGAAAACGGGGAAATTGACAATCCTAGAAATAATAACAATGATGTAAAAACAAAATGTTAAGTACATATTAAACTTATATACTAGTACTACTAAACTAAAATAAACTACTTTTTGCAGTTTAGAATATATTTTATTCAAGTTTTAACTAACGTTTTTCGACTTACACTCATCTTCAGGTTATATCGGAAGATGACTGTAAACCAAAAACGTTAATTACAAGTTGAATAAAAGATATTCTAAACTGTGAAAAGTGTTTGATAAAAATGTATTTTAATAAGTACAATTTAAGCACACTTACTTTTGAATGGCTTGCTATAACCAGAAGTAGTTTTATTGACATCCAGCGACAGATGGTGGATGGAATAAACAAAGCATTAGGACCCACTTCTGCAAGGTCTCTCGACGAAATGTTGAAGGAGGCGGGATATTGCTGGCTAATAGAAGTCTAAATTAAGTAAAAAAAAAAACAGTAAATATAATAATTGAATTGCATGTTTAAATTGATAAAGGATATAGGGATTCAAATCGAACAATGTATATTCTTCCACAAGACTCTGCAGTTGTTCGGCACTTAGAATAAAAAATTTATAGATCACCCACATTAAAAGATACAAAATGCAATAAAACAGAAATACTTACATGTCAGTATATGTCCTGTTTAGTTTCAAGATAGTAAACAGCAGAGATAGCAGATGTGTGACTGGATGTTATTTGGTCATGGTTGTACTTCCGTGTTCTTAAGAATGTTTCATCAACCTGAACCTGGAAAGAAAAAGGCTTAAAAATACAAATGAAGTAAACATAATAGGATAAAAAGTAGATACAAACCTCTACATGGGGTCCTGGATTCCAATTTGTTATTTCACAGCAATACAAGTAATTATTTAGCGCAGTATTCTAACAGACGCAGGCATTATCTGTCGTTTTTGTTTTATTGAATAGTCTGCCACTACCCAATAAAACAAAAAGGTTAAAACATGAAGATTAGAAAAGAAACATTATATGAAGAATTGAGCAAGCAGAGAAGGAATACATACCTTGTAAATGGGGAAGTGGACACATTCAAACCAGTTGTCATTAGTTAGGTTGGACAATGGCAGAACACAGATATTTCCTAATAGATTTGCAAAACCTTGAAGTTTGATAGTTATATGCCAAAAGTTTTCGCAGTTGCAAACTCAAAAACTTTCGGGGGTTTATGACATAAATGAAGAGCTTGGCACGCATAAAGGAATAGAGAAAATGGGGAAAAAATATAACGAGAATGTTTATACCTTCACAATAAGATAATTTCTGTATGTTCTCTCTCAATGTAAGTTAAGCCTAAAGATAAAAATAAATGACGGGTTTATGACACATAAAATAAGAGCTTGGCACGCATAAAGGAATAGAGAAAATGAGGAAAATACACAACAAGAATGTTCATATCTTCACAATAAGGAAATTTCTGTATGTTCTTGCACGAATCTGGACTAGGAACCAGACCAACTCTGAAGTTTTGGCGTTTTGTTCTTTGTGATTATTGGGAAAAAAACGATGGATATAATAAAGCAATAAGCCATTAAAAGGATTGTCAAGAAAAATAAATGCAAAAGCTATTGTGATTAAAATTCAGTGCTAACACCGAAATATTTAAAAATAGCAGAGGAGGGGATGATGACAGACGAAGATGCAAAAAAACAGCGAATAAACAGCCAAAAAAAAAAAATAGCAGCCGAAGCAGCAAGAAAAGATGTGTCACGTGACCATTTTAAAAACACGAGAATCTTGGCAACTAGCATATAAATCAAACAGAAAGCTAGTAATCATATAGGTCAGGGATGGCCAACAGGTCGATCGCGGGATGATTTGTAGTCGATCTTCGTAAGTAATCGGATGATTCTCTTACTGTATAGTGCCTTCTCTAGACAACTAATGCCAAACTTTTGCTTTATTGCTGAGTATGGCCCAAAACAGAATAGCCAGTAACAGCAGAGCATTTAGACAAAATTTTAAGTTCGCTGATGATGTCAACATGGCGCCTATGAATTGAGAGTTGTGAGAGTTGAAGTGAAATATTGTGTTTAAGATTTATGACAAAAATAATAGGAAAAAACCATCACCTCTGCGAATATCTCGTTTTGGGCTAATGTCGTTTTGGGATATGTGGTTTTGGCTCCTATCGCTATTCTCACCATCAAACGAAGAATTTCGAAGGTAGATCTCGAACTCATTGTAACATATAAAGTCGATCTTAATGACAAACAAGTTGGCCACCCCTGATATAGGTTATGGTCTTTAATTGGAAAATTCCGATAATCGATGCGTTTCTGATTTACTTTCGGCCGAAATAATGATACTGGCTCTGGGACTGTAAGGCGGGAGCTTTAAAAATGGCGTGTGCACGCCATTTTTCCCGCTTCCGCCTTACAGTCTCAGCGCCAGTATCATTATTTCGGCCGAAAGTAAATCAGAAATGCATTAATTATCGGAATTTTCCAATTAAAACCATAACCTATATGATATATTTATGTAATGGGATCATTGAATGGAGAAAAACTGTTAGCATGATGGTTACAAGGAATCCTTTGAATGTCAGCTCCCAGAGATAGAGAGCTGCCGGTGGCGGTGATTGTGGTGGAAGACCACGCATGTGCATTAGGGTCCCTCATGTCATAAGACTTAAGGTTCGCGCATGCGCATTAGGATCCCTGAACCCACCTAAAAGGAATTCTCAGAATGTCGGCTCCAGGAGATAGATAGCTGTTGGTGGCGGTGATTGTGGTGAAAGGCCGCACATGCGCATTAAGGTCCATGATAGCTTGTATAGAAATCTAAGAGTTGCGCATGCACATTAGGATCAATAGTTTAGCGGATCCTGGTATAAAAAAGCTACAGCTTGATATATAGGGCACCGATTGATATATAGGACATAGATTAAAAATGCGTACTTATTAAACTCATACAAGAGACTAATTTTAATCTCACAATACTAAAAAGTTTATTATTCACAAATTATATACACAAATTATTAATTTATAAAATAAATATTTATCATTTATTAATTATAAATACCTATTCTATAGATATACTTTTATTAAACATTGTTTCTGATTATTAAAGTTCATAAATTATAAAATTTTCAAGCGATTTTTCTGATTAACAAAATGCAATTGTCAACGCTTACATTATCGCAATATTCGCTCGCAGAGGCGTTGGTGCCACTATTTACAATTCGTTGGTCATGTGCCAGCATCGCTTCTGGTTCGACATGGCAGTGGTGATCGGTTTTCCTACCTACTACAAGATAAGTTTTTGGGAATATCTTCTAATCGGTGCTGCTTTCACCCATAATTGTATAACAATTTTTTGTTCAGCTTGAAAAGATCTATCCAATGGTATCACTTTTGGCTGCTCCATGAAAAAGTGATTTCTGCCCAAAAGTATATTTTATTATATAGATATATTTGACATTTTGTATCATCCTGTTATCGGAAGGAATCAAAAGCAGTGTTAGTAACTCAATAGAGATAAAATTTCCTATTATAAAAGTGTTAAGTTATAAGTTATTTATATTAATTTTAAATTATCTTGGTCAATTTTAATATAAAGATTTCTCAAACTATATGATTGAAAAATCTTTTACATTAGAATTGATCAGAAAAAGTATCTATTAATTTGATTGTGTGACTATTAATAAAAGACAGATAACTCAATCTTTTTAAAAAGTAAGATGAAATTAGAAATAAAATTTTCAATAATTTGTATCATTTCTAGAAAATGCATTTGTTTGCCATTTTTGGTAAGTATTGACAATCTAGAGAACAAATGAAAAAGTGTTGATATTAAATTCTAATAAGAATATAGTATCTTATTTTTCTTCATCATATCATTGATTGTTTGCAAATGATATGGGATTTCTGCTTCTGATATGGGATATGCTTCTTATTCATATGACATAACAAAGAAAAATCCTTGATGATTAATTGGGTGATGCAGTAATAATTGCAAAAGAGTTTGGATAGATTGCATGTGTGTGAAGTGTTTTATGATGATGATATTAATGGTTTATTCACATAATTTATTAATTGATGTCCGAATATACAAAAAATTATATAAAATAAACATCAAAAAAATGATTTCTTTGTCAGTAGAAAGTAATTGGTCCATTGAAATTTTTATTTTGCCAGATCCAATAGATCTAGTGTGACTTGATTAATTCTTATACAAACAGCTGTTTAACTTATTTTGCCCTATGAATTCCTGACAACAAAATAACAATTATGGATTATTTTATGATAATTATTTTACTAAACACAGAACATTTTATTTTCTAAGCATTAACTGAACTAAGCACAGAATAATTTATTTACTTATGTGAGGCTCGCAGGAGGCCCGAGGACGATGTTGACAGGCGTTGGTTAATTAAATCAAGTGGAAAGTTCTTTTTTAAAGTTCTACATGCTTCTTACATTTCTGCCTTGTTGGAATTCATACAGAATGTAATGCTGTAAATGCATTTTATCAATAGACATGTTTATGTGAACAAATCTCACTTAATAATGAGTTGATGAAACTGTTAATTCAATAAATTTAAAAGAGCACACATGTAGAAATACAATGCTAAAAAGAGGCAGCCTAAGTTTTAAAAACAAACACATTCATGTGTGTTGAAATTTGAAATGACGTTATCGGGCAGAACTTTCCGGTAAACCTAATATTAATTAAACTTATACAGCACACCAGATAGTCAACTGGATTGACTGGATGGAAACACTTTGGCTTTCTATTCAGAGGACCTGGGATTGAATATGGAATCCATCCCATGGGAGATTTATATGCTAGTTTAATGGGGGTTTTTAGTTTCAGTTAAAATTACAATTTTCAGGAATCTAACCCAAATATTAAATGAGGACCCACTGTATTTGGAAAGTTTGCAATTTTTTTTCTATAACTGCTTATTAATTGCAGATTTTTTTTCGATCTTAGAAAATAATGTTAAGATAATGTCCAATGATAATTACAATAAGACAAAAGATTATATCTTTATAGAGTTTTGTAAAAACTTTTGTTGGATTGCTCAGATAATTTATTGTTGCTTTTTCATTAGAACATACTAATATATAAATAATAATATAATAGTTTGATTGCTACCACATATATATAATTTAGTTTTGATTTTTTAAAAAATTTTCTACTTCATGAAATGAAGTATTGAAATATTTCATTTTACAGGAATTTTCTTTTGTTGAACAAACTAGAAAATTGAAAACAGAATTATCAAAACTTCAAGATCAACTTTTGGCAACAAGTAACAAATTAGAAGCAGTTACTTTGAAATATCAACAGAAAAAGACCCGTCATAAAGAAAGAGTGAGACAACTCAAGTAAGTTGTTTTATATCAGTTTGACTAAATAAAAAATGATAAACTGAAGCCTATTGAATATTTAGAAAAATATAGTTTAATTCTTTGTTGGGAATATTAAAATAACTCAACTACAACTAAGAAAACATTGGTGTGTTTGATTACTTCAGATTTAATATTTTGTGCATTATAATAAACCTCAATTTATTTACTTCTTGTAAAGACAAGATTTTTATAATTCATTAGTACAATAGATAGATATACAAAAATTCTTGTGCCATTTTAAACTTTAATAATTTAGGATATAAAAGTTACAAACTGAGATCCATGTAATAATGACAAAATTTTTGCTCTTTGACACCTAATATCTTCAGGAGGATCAAGAAATATGAGTATACATAGACTAAACTGTTCCTGGTGTGAGGATCTGAGCATCAGATCCTCATACCAGGAACAGTTTAGTCTATGTTAGTCCAGCATAGTGAATGATATCTAGAAAAGCACACCAGGATTTTGGCCAAAAAACTAGAACAAGCATAAGTAAGCAACAGATCCTCATACCAGGAACAGTTTAGTCTATGTTAGTCCAGCATAGTGAATGATATCTAGACAAGCACACATCAGGATTTTGGCCAAAAAACTAGAACAAGCATAAGTAAGCAATGTGTTAGAAGTCTAGAAAATGAAGGGAGAAGCATGGAAATGATCAACATCTAAATTATTAATGCTTTATAACTATATAATATAATATTGAGATTGTGTGTGTTGTTATTATTAACAACATGATCAACATCTAAATTATTAATGCTTTATAACTATATAATATAATATTGAGATTGTGTTTGTTGTTGTTATTATTAACAAAATACAAAGATAATATAGCATAAATTGAAGACAAGCAATATAGAATAAAACTAATGAAAGTAACAAATATAATAGATCCCTGACTTATGTGATTTCAAATTATATAGATGAATAAGTCTATTTTAATTGAATTTCTATAAAATGCCAATGAAAATTTAATTATACAATTTACTTTTTTGTAAATATATCACTTATGATCTTAAATTTTCTTATCTATGCTTAAAGAATGCTGATAAATTTCATTTGGCTATTCTGCTTTTAATGCACCCAATCATTTACTTTGATCAGGACCCATAACTTTTAATCATTGGATTTGTTGGTTTGCTTCTCTCATAGGTATTGTTTGAGTTAGTTTAACAAGTAAAACATTCCATTCCCTCTCCTATCTAAAAAAATCATTCAAATATAATAGTTTTCCTAGTCATTTTCATTAGCTTTACAATTTAACTTGTAAGAATTTTTGTAATATAAGTTCCAAGTTTTTGGAGAGAAACTGAAGTTATGAATATATTTAAACAAATATTCTATTTAAATGTATTTTGTCAGAATATGTTCATAAATATCATATTATTTTTGAATATATTTTGACAAATATTCTTTATAAAGAAGTTTCTGACTAGCTTAAACAGTATAAAGTGGCTTGTTATTCTGTCATCTGATCACTATAGCTCATCCATAAATCATTATTTTTGCAATTAAAATCAATTCAATAATAATAGAATATTGTTAGATATTAAACAAATTGAAAGCTCATACAAAATATATTTAAATAAATGACAAAATATAAAGAAGTTATTTAATTAATTGAGGATAGAAGTGCCAATTTTTTGTTTCTTGAAAGGGATGATTCCAAGACTGTAATTACAATAAATATGCCAGTGAACAAAGGCTGGTCCTATTATTATTTATTTGTATTAAATACTTGCAAGCAGTATGACATCAGAGTTAGTTCAGACACATGGAGAAAAAAGATCTGTTCAAAATCTTATAAACTTAAAATAATTAAATTTTCAAATAGTGTTTATTGACATTTTTTATGCAGTGCAGGTTTATTCTTTAAATTTGGCCTAATTGCCCACTTTTGAGATGACTCATATGATACATTATTAAAGTCACTTTTGATTCAGAAAAATACATATATCAGCTGCTACACTGGGACTTGATAATTGCTTTTGCAATCCTAACCTTAAGATTATCCAAATAATGAGCTTTTCATGCATAGATAAATATTCTGATATTATTCCATAAAAATAAATCTGTTTGCATTAAATCGAATCAAAGTAGCCAAACTAGAAATTCTCAGTCTTTTGAATTCAAAAAAACAAAAACTTCAATAATTAAGTTTAATATAATTTCAGTAATATCTGCAACATTTCAAATGTTGCAAATATTACTGAAATTATATTAAACTTTAAAACTGCACAAGAACTTTTCGAATATTCTGTATACAATATTTCCATATTAAATGATCACTATTGAAAAATAAATTTTTTTCTATTAAATATGGAATTTACCATTTAAGATGCTCAATTGAATTTTTTCAATAAATGTTTAAATAATTTTCTGATCATATTATCAGGCATTTCTAGAAAAAAATAAGTAGATTGACAATGCTAATAATTATCATTTATCATTATCCTATGAATTGAAATTCATTGTCTAAAATATTATTTCTATTTGGTTACAACATTAAGCTATGAATTATATTAGTCAATGTACAGGCCTTATATACTTAAGTTAATGAAGTTTTGTGATTGTCAATATAATTTACATCATTCAAGTCATACAAAATTGTCTGATATATCTGTAGCATCAGTTTTTGAATCTGATTTCTTTAAATTTACAACAGTGCTTTATTGTGCTATAAAAGAATAATGATAATGGGCAATTGATAAATATAGCATATTTTTGAATTATGATCAAATCAACTTACAACTTGATTATTGAAAACAAAGCCTTACATCAAGGACTATCTATATTGTATGCAAATTTTTTTACTAAAATGCTTCTCATTATTTTAGTTATTTATTTATAGCTTTTCAAAGAATGCAGTATTAACAGATAGTCGTTGAAATATGATACGTTTTTTTATTGAGGAACAGATCATACAGAAATACATAGAAATTAATAATTTTTACAATATTTTGCTTAAAGTGCATCCATGCAATAATAATGAAGTAGCCAAATATGCACACCATGGAATAAATTTTAGAGATTTTAGAAAAATAAATATAAAAACAATCTTTATTTTTATCTATTGTAGCATTTAAAGATGAAATTATTATTATTCAAATATAATGCATATTTTTTGTTATAAGAAAATTTATAATAATCTTATCTTGAGATATTGTTGTCAATTCCCTTATCAGTTAAATTAATATTCATTTTATGTTCAATTTAATTCATACTATTGTAAAGAATAATATACAGTGGTGCCTTAATTAACGACGAGTGGCTGTAAGAAAAAAAATCTCTTGGTTAATGACTTCTGATTATGTGAACCTCTATCTGATCTAAATCCTGTTATTTTTCGATCTCACTCATCCATGTATGGGAAGACGTTGTCGAATAGAGAACAGCTACGTGGTGTAGCTCAGGTATGTTTGACCAATCATAGCCAGCTGTTTGTTTTCCATATACAGTGTAACCTTGTTATCTCGAAATCCTTTATGTGGAAACAATTTTTTTCTGTGTACTTTCAGCATTAAACCAATGTAATTTCAATAGTTATCTCAAAGTATTTTCTTCAGAATCCTTGCTATCTCAAATTAGTTTATAATTTTTGTGCTAGAGAAATTAAAAATATTTATGAATTCAAGATTACTCTCTTTCGAAGTGTAAACAAAGAATTTAAATTTAACAAAAGGACATAAATCTGCTACTGATAATTGGAACAGGAACTTTTTTTGTGCATGCTCGGAATACTGAACATGTCTTATGGTAGTTTCGTTTTCTAAGTTTCCCTTCTAATTGTTGATAGGTTTTAGTAAGTATGATTATGTTTATTCAGTGATATTTTCAATTTTTGGTTTATAAGATGCAGGAGTATTTAGATGCTAATTTTATTATGGAAAAAGTGCCTTATACAGTATTAAAAACTACAGTATGTATTATTGACATAAAAATCTTTATTTAAAATTGAACCTCGATATCTTGAAAACTCTTTATATCAAATTTTTTTTGGTTCCCATGAGATTCGAGATATCAAGGTTCTATTGTATTGTTTTTTCTTGTAGTGTACTTACTGTGCTTTATTTTAAAATTTGCGGTTATAAATGTGTTTTATGATGAAAAATGAATATTTAAGCATTTATTTTTATGTATTGGTTCTTATAGACCAGAGGTTCCCAAAATTTTTCCTACTTATAAATGTGTTTTATGATGAAAAATGAATATTTAAGCATTTATTTTTATGTATTGGTTCATATAGACCAGACGTTCCCAAAATTTTTCCTACGTGGGCCAAATTGTAAATTTCACGATGAAAAGTTAGACAAAATGGAAAGATTTATACTAATTTTATAACATAATTGTTCTTTATGACAATAATTACTTTTTATTACAAACTGTTTAAAATAACATTTTTTCAAAAATAATTAAAAAAAAATAACTAAATAATTTCAAATAAGAAAAGAAAAAAGTAATAAATTCATCAATCTGAAGTGTGTGACTTGGGCAGTTGTTTTTTTTATATATATATATAATATCATTGAGTATTCTTTTTTAACTGAACAGTTTTTAATTATAATATGATAATTTACTTTTTTGCAAAAAATAAATAAATTTTATCTCTATGAATTGAGGATTGTGGATGATTTGACATTGTGGGCTGCATTTTGGGAACCCCTGATATAGACAATAAATCAGTGAGTGTGTATCACTGTTCGTTCGCCATCAAAAGGCAAAATCAAATCTTACTTATACATGTATTTTTTAACTGAACAGTTTTTAATTATAATATGATAATTTACTTTTTTGCAAAAAATAAATAAATTTTATCTCTATGAATTGAGGATTGTGGATGATTTGACATTGTGGGCTGCATTTTGGGAACCCCTGATATAGACAATAAATCAGTGAGTGTGTATCACTGTTTGTTCGCCATCAAAAGGCAAAATCAAATCTCGTCTCATAATCATTGAATCTATAAGCTGCTAATCAGTGTTTACCAGTTCGTTTGTCAAAAAATTCTGAAGTGAGCCCAATTGTCCTTCTTCTGGTGAAGATTGATAATTAAAAACTGTTTTCATGAACAATTCATTTTATTAATGTTAATTTTTTTTTGTAGCATATATAATAAATAAATGATATTTTTCATATTTTTAGGATATTTTAAATGCGTTTTATCTGAATTTTTAATATGGTTGTGGGGAGGACTATGTACTATAATTGTGGGGAGGAGCTGGAACAAATTAATCAATTTTCAATTAAATCTTAAAGTGGAATTGCACCTTGGATAACGATGGTAATCCGTTCCAGGATTACTGTCAACCAAGGCACCACTGTATTTTGAAATATTCATTTAAATAAATTTGTTAGATGAAAACCATCAGAAAAATTTGTCTGATAGATAAGTTTCTAACAAATTTTTGGTGTTTTGTTTGTTGATACTTATCCATTTGACATTCCATTGTTTTATTTTGTGTTAACTCTCAGCATGATATATCTGATTCCAATAGTTTAACTGTAAAAGACTAAACTGTTAGGATCAGCTGTTTGATTCATTACAATAATATCATCAAAAAATATTAATTATCTATCCATTAATAATATAACCAAATGATAGTAATCATATTTGAGAGTTTGAATTATAACATATTAGACCCACATTTATTTTGTATCCATACAATGTAGATATTTTCATGGAAATCCATGCCCAGCCTATCATTTTTTACTGGATTAAGTAATTCATGATAGGGTTTGGAATAGTTCTGCCATTTAGTATCTCCACAGATGGAACATGACATAAAGAAGACTGATATTTATCTATTTGATCTTTCTGAAAGCTGAAGCCAAACTTTGTTACAATATTATTAGTAAAAGAATTGTGTTTTATAAATGTTCTTTCACAACTCAAAATATAGGAAAAATTTATTAAAATATTATACAGAACAGGATACAATCTCTAATTAATAATTTACAGTTATTGAATTGTGAAATGATTCCTT
Organism: Olivierus martensii; assembly: GCA_000484575.1. Lineage (NCBI taxonomy): Eukaryota > Metazoa > Arthropoda > Arachnida > Scorpiones > Buthidae > Olivierus > Olivierus martensii. Next base: position 1,802 of record AYEL01083211.1, on the reverse strand, counting down.
TGAATTGTTTTTCAACTTGTTAAGATAATTTTTCTCACACACTACTTAGATCAAAAATTTTTAAAACAAGGGAAACCTGTATTATATTTTTTATTGGTAATAAAAATAACAGTGCAGATTTCTAATTCCTGTAATTCCTTCAAAGTTGATAAATCACTTTTCATATGTGACACTAATTATTTATTGGATGTATTTTTACAATTCTCCAATAAATACCAATATTTGATTTTTGATCTCTAATTACATAACTATTGTTTTTTCTTTTATAACATTTTAATTATTATTTTTAAAATTTAGTAAATATTAATATTTTAAATAAGTTATATATGTATACTATTACTTAAGTATGCAATGTATGTATATTTAACAAAAATGAATTTATATTAAAGGGAGATAATAGAAAATGAAAGAATTTCTTCCAAAGATAAAATTGATGAATTAAAAGAAGAGTTAAAACTTATACAACAAATGCTTTATCAAGAGCAAGAATGGAAGAAAAAATTAGAAAAAAATTGCCAAAATTTACAAGATGAGAAAACACGTTTATTAGTAAAGTATGTAAAAGAACAATTATTTTAAAATTTTTATAAAATTTCCTAAATTAAAATTCTTTCTAAATTTAGGTTAATAGAAAAAGATGAAGAGTTGAAAGAAAAAATTGCATTTTCTTACATAATTCCTGAATAAGTCAGCATTAAAGAAGAACCAATATTATTCCCTCTTTTATCTCAGAAATATAATTAACAGCTCTATAGGTTCATATCAGTTTTATAAACCTATATATTGTACATTGAATTTCTATGTATTTGTGTGTGATTGTGTATATATACATATAAATATTGTATATACATTCCTGAATGATATAAAAAAAAGTGAGTCCTAATATCTCACTCTAAAATCTTTCATGGACTTTACCCTGTATTTTCAGTTGAATGAAGCAGGAGTTTAATTTTCAAAGATTTTGAAAACAATTGGCCAAAGATTTTTATAATACTCAGAGTATTTTTAGAGAACTGATTCATATAAAATCTCCCAATTGTATAGATGTTTTTAATGGCTATTGTATTAACTTAGTTTAATATGCTAGTCTTATTTTAGTTAATTGATACTATATTGGTATCTATTATTTAAAAGTATTTATTGTGCAATATATTTATAAGGATTTCACTAAGTTATTCTATTATTATTATATATTGTTCTTCCAATATCAGAGTGATATTTTATTTTATATTTATTAATTTGCACATCATTATATCACTCTTGTTACCTCATAACAGATAAATGTTTGCAAATGGAGTTTAATATCTGTCCATAATTGCCAAGACATTTCTCTGAAAGTCTCAATTGTCCTGAATGTTATATAATTTTTATCCAAAGATTTTACATTTTAAAAAAGTTTATTATTGAAGAAAGAGTACAATTGGTCTTGTCATTATTTCTGTAGTAGTTGTTACTGTTATATTAGTGCCATTACATTTCAATTTATCATCATTAATGATTTTGATTTGCATCTGGCAATGTTGTTTGGAAGTTAGTTTGTTGAGAAAAAATGAAAATTAATTGCCTCCAATTCCGTCCATTACTAAGAATTGTTCCCAATAGTAAACATTCCATTTTTTTATTTTAAAAGAAATTTAAAGCAAAATGTGTAAAAGTTATAGAAGTAATTGTTTTATAAAATATCTTTATTTTATTCTGTTAAAAATTTGTGTGTGATCAGATCTGATATTTCATTTCTGATAAATTTGTTTTTCAAGTGAAAAACAAAGTTTAACATGTATTAAAAAATAATTATATATATA
>AYEL01083210.1:0-11337 GCA_000484575.1 Olivierus martensii | reverse complement strand
TGAAGCACCTGGCCACCCAACAAACACATCAATAAAGCATTTTTCAGAATTGCATATAGCCTGTAATATAACAGAGTAAAATCCTTTACGATTATAATAACTTGATTTGTCGTTACTTGGGCATTTAATTGGAATGTGACTGCCATCAATACAGCCCACTACATTAGGAAAACTATTACCTCCACGTAATCTATTAAAATTTTCAACAGTTTTAACAAAGTCATCTTTCTTTGGCCAGGATATAAATGTTGAGCTTATGGAGCTAATTTTAATGCAAAACTTTGCAAATTCCATATTGGCATGACCTCTAGAGCAGGAGTGGGCAAACTTTTGGAAGAAAGGGCCATATCGTATCCATGAAATGGAGCCTAGGGCCGCAACCCGGGTCCGGCATCTAGTGAAAAACTTTTTCACTAGACTTCACAATCTGCCCCCTTCACAGATGTGGGTGTAGCCCGTGGTTGGAAATGATCCTGCCCTTTAGTAATCTATCTGATTGGAAAGGGGCGTAAAACAAAATAGCAAAAAAAGTTTTCAAAATCCCGCCTTCACCTAATAACTGTCTGAGGTGATAAAATTCTCTTAGAAAATTATATGGCCAAAATAGAAAAATCCTAAACTTTTTCTAAGGGGTGCATTTATTGACTAAAATATCATAAAAGGGTAACAAGTTAAAAGTAAGCGAATTTTCTTAGTAGACTTTCATTGGCCGTTATATGAATCATGGGTTTGAATAATGCCGGCAGTCTGAAAAAAGTGAAATGCCATTTTCAGAGAGGCTCGACAAGGTCGAAATTCTTAAATTAAATTATATATTAAAATTATAATTTAATCATTTTAAATTTGAAACAACAATTTAAAACATACCTGTTTAGGAAATTGCACAAATATTAAATACAAGCACCGTGAAATTACGAAAGGTATTGAGTTAATAGATCGATAAAACGATTTTATTCGATTTTGAATTTATTTTGCAACCGATTTTTTACGCAAACTTTATTCTGGTTAACGGCTTAATCAATCTATTTTTGTAAGAAATATCCATTTTAAAAACTTTGGAAATACAGTATGACACTAATGACATCTACAGTTTACCATACGAATTATTATTTATTACTTTTCTAGAAAAATCATAAACTAATATTGCTGAGAGATGGAACAGATCTGATTTTTTTTTTCTATTTATCTTATTTATCGTTAAAAGTTTTGGTATTATGGCTTTTAGCTACAGGGGCCGCATGCGGCTCGCGGTTTGCCCACCCCTGCTCTAGAGAGTCCAAATCTATCTGCTATCTAACGATGACTTTCTTGGTTTGCTAATGTCCAAATAGACATCAATATGACTTTTTCCACTGGAACTCTGGGGGCGTCTATTTTGATAATGGTAATTGAACATTGTTGTTTTTTGTAATAATACAGCATTGAATACATAGCCTTTTTACCTTATTATCTAACTTGTTTGAGAATTTATTCCAATTATTAGTATAAGTTTCTAACGTTGTTGTTTTCAATCTAACGCTTAATTGGTACGTTTAGTTGTAAGTGCCTTTTCCAGTTTTGTTTCGCCAGTTAGCGTTAATAGTTGTTAGACTGTTTTGAAGTTAATTAGTTTTAAGTTATAATTAGTTTAAGACCTAAGCTCAGGCCGGACTCTGGATTGAAGAGTCGTTAGACCGTTAGGCTTAGTTATAATTAATAGTATTGACATTCGTTCTAATCCACAACTTTGAAGATTACCTGTAGTTATTTTAATTATCATTGGTTTTGATGAGTAATTTTCCAATAGTTATTTTTGTGTTGAATATAAGAAAATCCCAATTTATAATTATTAGCAAAGTTACTATAGCAATATTACTTATCAAAAGATAATATTTTTTAATTTTATAAATTGCTGATACTCATATTAATATGCAGTTTATTTTTGTTTCTGTTAATAAAATGTATGCGATTACTATCTGATTTATGATTACTTATTATACAAATTATTATTATTATTATTATTTTCTTTCAATTCACATTTGACTTTTTTATCAGTAATTAAAATTAAAGATAAAGTATATTATTTCTTTCATATATTATATATTTTAGAAAAATAATGATAAGTTTTTTATTTAGGTTCAGAGTAGATTAGAAAATCCCACACATTATCATGTTGTCCAAAGTCAAAAACGTCAGGTTCATCAATATCTTAGCAACACCCATGGAACAAGTGATAAAAGTCTTCAGGATTCTGCAGTAGGAAGCAGTCCACAAGTTGTACCATTATCTCCTGTTCAACTACAGAATAGATGTGATCCAACTCCAAACAGTCCATTATCCATAGCACCCAGTAGTTCTGCTGCAACTAGTCCATCTGAGGTATAACAAAAATATTTTATTCTATTATAAATAATAATAGTATATAAATCATTTTATATATTGAATACTCAACATTCTGTTTCATAATTTTCTATATTAATTCTTTTCTATTAAAATAATAGTAAAAAATTTGAAAACAAATTATCAATTAAATTTTATTTTATATAAAATAAATATTAAAATAATAATAAAAATATATTTATTTTATTAATATATTATTTTATATTAATTAATTAAAATTAAAATATATAAAAATTAGTTATATAATGTTTTCTATTTTAATTCATATAGTGATAAAACTTCATTTTATCATCATTAAATTCTCACTATAAAAATATTTAATATAGTTTGCATTTTATAAAAAATAAGCATCTGCTGTTATTTTTTCTGATGCTTTGTATTCATTATTTCAATTATGTTTAAGAATTGTCAAATTTAAATTATGAAATATCATTTTATTAGTCCCAATATAAGAAAAAATATTAAATAAAATAATAAAAGTAGATGTCTAAATAAAAAATAATAATAGTTAATTTATATGATAACATTCTTTACAAGATATCTGCCATTTTATTTACGGTTCAAAGGCAGTTAGATGCTATCTTCATTAATGATGCATTTTCTGCTAAATCATTTCAAATTTTATATATGGTATTATAAAATGCAATTTTAAACTATAATTGATATTTATAAAATTGATTTTAATTCTGCTTTAAAGAAATTATTATATTAAGAAAATGTCATATTTTCCTTAATATAAGTAATTTAAATAAGTAATTTAAAAGCAGCATAAAAGTTCTATTAATCATTTATTGCAATATTATTATTTTAATTATTTTTAAAAATAAATAAATAATAATACTTCTTTCACTTTTTGTAAATAAATAATTATTTACAAAAAGTATATACCCATGGAGATCACAAGACAATGGGATTTGTTTAACAGTTGGACCTCCAGCTGTTCAACAAATCATGTTGTGTTATGATGTGATGTCATTCTTTAGCTTCTCCATCAGAGACTTTGGAGCATTTTCTGAACTTGCCTAAAGTTGTTCTCTTATTCTGCAATCAATTGGTTCATGTCTCCTGTGGATACATGAAAGCCACAGATAACATGGATCTATATAATATACATTTTTTAAATACATAAATACATAAATACATACATACATACATACATACATACATACATACATACAATATAATTTAATTTAAAATTATTATTAAGGCAACAAAAATAATTAACAATAAAATATAAGTTTTATAATTATATACTAATTGTAATAAAAATACATATTCTCTTTGGCTTTACAGAATTGCTAGCATCAGTACTTTTATGCTGTGGATCAATATTTAGCAAAATATATATATAAATCACCTACTATTCAGTATTTTCAGTGATATCAGTATACTGTGTAATTGTAGAACAACTGAGCTGTAAAGAAAAGATCAGCATTGCCAATTCATAAACAAAAAAATAAATCAGACAAAACCTTAAAAAAACCATTTTGAATTGAAAGAAAGCTAGATTTTATTTAATAAATTTATGTTCAGGATAAAAACATTTTAATAAAAAAAATTACAGCTTTTGCTTGATATATAATTTTACTTCCATATTTTTGGATAGACAAAAATCTCTGTTTTGTAAAAATAGAAACATAATTCAAAATTAAATGAAGAAATATGAATTGTGATTAATTATATAATATTTGATTTTGTTGTTATCTTGTTTAATTTAGAAGCTAGATAGCTTCTAAAAAGCTAAATTAGTAAAGCTGAAAGAGATAACTCATGATTCTGTCCACAAGCAGCTATCGAAGATAGTGGCTGCATGAAATTTAAAATTTATATTTACACACTTCTAATTTTTGGATTTTTTTTGTAGCATTTAATATTTTTATTTATTTAATATCTTCAGACTGCAGTTGGTGATACTGCAAATAAGAGAGAAACTGTCCATTGATAAATATCATTCAGATTTTTAGAACTGACTGAAATTTCTTTGGCATTAGTTCAAGAAAAGTAGATTATATTATTATTATTTAAAAATAATAATAATATAGAAAGAACTTACTGCTGAAAACTTAAAAACTAAATAACATGTTTTTGAATTTTTTGACTTGATTTTGTTAAAATAAAACAAAATGGAAAAGTGAAAAATAACTTTTTCATTTTGTGTTATTTCACAAAACAATATGACATTTAGAGTCAATTTTTTTAATTGAATTTTGTTAAAAATATTATATTTTATAATGTACGAATAGTGTTCTGGTTTTTGAATTTGATTGAAAATATCATCAGATTTAATTTGTGGGATGCAGAGTAAAAGAATATAGCTTTCACGAACTTTTCTTGTATATGCTGTTATACTCATATGCATTATTAGCTAACAAATTCTGATGCAGTTAACTTTGATATAAAAGTTTTCATCATTTTATAAGATTTATTTAAAACACAAAATTTTGAATAAAAGACAAGATTTCAATATCTTATCTTTTAATCTTCATTAAAATTTTTTCTGTTGTTATTATCTTGTTTATATTTCAAATTAACAATTATAAAATTTAATATAATTTAAAAATAAATTAAAATATAAATATTATTTTTATTAAAATTGTATTTAAGAATTGATATAGATTTTAGTTTTGGAATTGAGATTTTATAATTTTAGTGCTTTGTACTTGTACAAAATTACAAGATATAAAGTTTTGTATTTTGCAATTTGTTTACTGTTAATTTTTTATTTTTTATCAGAATATAAGCAATTGATACATAGCATAATCTCAGTAATTTGTCATTCATTATTTCTACAGTTGTTATAATTATGCTCTCATTAGTCATTCTGTATAAGCACTGATGTCATTTTCTGTAAAAATAAAATGAAAAATTTCAGTATATAAAATTTCTATTTGCATTTTTCACCTTTTTCATCAAATAAATAGTATAACAGTTTCTTTTTATTCTGTAATATTCTGATGATGATGATTAAAAAAATTTTCTAATTTGATATCCTCTTATAAAAAAAATATATATGATTAATCATATAATTACTGTTATATATAATTTACTTTATTTTTAACATCTTGTAATTTTCTATAATCTGTTTTCTTAATTTGTTACTCCCTCAGTCCAATAATCCAAAAAATTACTTTACATTTATATTATGTAGTTATTTTATTAATAGCATGTAAAATTATTTTGAAAATTTTCTAGATTACATTTATTTAATTTTTCAATTGTATATTTAAACATTCTAAATATGCAATTATAAAAATAAATTATAATGCATGACTGTTTATATTATTCGGTATCTTGTCAAAAAAATTTAATATTTACATTAAAAATTATGATACATATATAATATTTAATTTAAATTTTTAAAGATTGAAGAATTTTGGGATGATATAAATAAGTTGGAGCCTGCACTTGAGCTTGATAATGTAGAAGTGGATTATAATATTAACCAATCAAATACTGTAAGTTAGGTGATAAAATAGTTTTTTTTTTTTTTTTTTTTTTTTTTTTTTTTTTTTTTTTTTTTTTTGTTTTTTTTTAATGATACGGCGACCACCGAGATCTACACTCTTTCCCTACACGACGCTCTTCCGATCTTTACATAAATCCATATTTATGTAAATTTAATTTTAGTTAATGAACTTAGCCTGAATCTGGATCCTCAAAGGTGATAAGTGATTGCTTTATCATGCTTATTCTTTATATAACTATTATTAATGTTAAGTCTTTGTGACCTATTAATACTGTATAATATATGCTCTGACATACATATATATTTGATATACATAGGATTTCATGGAATGATCCACTTATGTAAGTCAGGAATTGTCTATATATAGTAAATTCTAATTATTATTATTATTATTATTATTCACATGATACAATAAAAAGACACCATAAAATAATAAAAATACATCCATCATATGTGGTAATAAAATACATAATATGTAATCCTCATTAAGAAAAATATAATTAACACATTGAAAAATCCTTGTTAAAATTAACAGTGATTAAAAATTTATATTTTAAAATTCTTGAAAATGGCACACACAAAAATACATGATTTCTTAAAATTCTAATGGGAACATTGAAAGAAAAAGGATTGTTAAATAAGTTTCCATTGATAAAAGACTACATATAATGGAGATTGTCGAGTGGGGACACTTTTCAATATTGGTCCCTTTGACATGGAATGACCCATAATTAATATGCATTAATTCAATCATCTTAGTAAATCTTTTAAATTTCATCAAACTATTATTAGTATATGAATTATTTTGAGATATACAGCATAAAAATTTATTGTATTTGCAAGATACAAATTCAAACAAATTGGTTTATAACATTTAAGAGATCATATTACTATTTATTTATTTATGTTTGATGTATTGTTTGTTGATCCATTTATTATTTTGTTTCATTTATTATTTTGCACCTGTAAGAAAAATGTTCAGAATTACAATTGAAAATTTTGGATGCATTCCCATTCCAGGAGCCAAGAACTTCCTATATTATTATAACATTTGGATCTCTTATCCAATGGAAAGAGTAGTTTAACTTTGCTTAACCACTAATAATTAGCAACAATCATTCAAGGCAAATAAACATGATTTAACTATAAACAATGAATAAAATTATTAATAATCTGAATAGTTAGCTAACATTATTATGTTAATAATTTAATCATAGATAAAGGTATCATTAAATAAGATTTTTAATTTTATCGTAATTTTTAAGAAGTATGTATATAATTTTGGATTGTTCTAGCAGAAGTAGATTACTTTCACTGTATGTAATTATTTATTTCATCATAAATGTTTTTTGATTTCTGTATTATTAACTAAAAAGTAAAATCATTTAAACTGCAAAGAAAAACTGCTCTCAAAGGCTAATATCTCAGAGGTCTAATAAATACAAGCACTTAATAAGCAGACCAGATAAACAAATTAAAATATAAGTTTAATATGTAATGTTTTCGACCTTAAGTGGTCCTCATCAGCATTACACAAAGGCAAATGTCAAAGAACAACTAACAGATACAATCAAATTGTCATTCTAGAACGTCGAACAAAATTCATCAATTTAAAAATAAAAACATTTTTTAAGTTAACAAGCTTCAAAAGTTTTTAAAAATACATTAAAATACAGGAGAATAAAATTTACATGTTCAAAAAACAAAGTTAAAAACTAGTAACGCTCTATAATATTATTAAGTTACAAGTTAATTTTACTCATCTTCATTCATTCTATGCTGCATTTTCTCTTTTAGTGCAAATTTCCAGGCTTTCGAAATGGACTGCTTCTCATTAATAACACTCCCTTCTTTACTTCCTGTAAAGATCTGTAACTGCTCTGCAATAAATAATTTTTTTAAATCATGTACTTGCCTCACTACTTTGGCATCTTGCCATCTAATTTTAACATCCTGCTCGTATGCTCTTCTCGCTAAAGCTGTTGACAAAACTCCTTTCTCCACATCCCTTTTATGCTCTAGTAGCCTATCACCTAAATTCCTCGCCGTTGCTCCGACGTAAACTTCTTCTTTCTGCCTATCTACGTTCGTTAGGGGTATTTCATATATACCTGTTCCTTCCTCTTTTGCATATCTATCTTTGATGTTCTTTAGTAAATTAAAGATCGTAGTCGGTGTTCTGAAAGCAGGTTTCTTATTATTTTTCTTCATTAAATTTCCCACAGTTCTAAAAGATCTAAGGGCGTCAGGTAGTATTTCAAACCGCTTTTCTATTTGCCTATTATCATATTGGCTGAGACTATTCTTCTGTTCATGGGGAGCATTAACTCCATTTTCCTGTTTGTGCGAAGTTTCCTTATAGATATTCTCAATGAGCTTCTTACTATATCCATATTTTCTCGCAATATCCAGGATCTTTCTCATTTCCTCTTCGAATAATACTTGCATGTTACAATGTGTAATAGCCCTGGTAACATACGATCTAAGGGCAGCTTTCTTGTAAGCCTAACAGTCATTTAATCAGCATGGGATTATAACTGGAGTACTAGACAGTTTCCTGTATACTGATGTCTGAAGTGTATGGTTTTTCAGAATTATTTGCACATCTAAAAAGTGTATGTTTTCTTTGCTCTTTTCTTCTAGAGCATGGGTCGGCAAACTTTTCAGATAGAAGAGCTAAATCTGTCCCTCACAACAATTAAAAAATTATTTTGAGAGCCATAAATATATTTCGCGCAACTACACTACACAAAAAACAACTACACGTGCTTCCCCTAGATTCCCTGCTTTCACATTTCGCATTGTTAATGTTGTCTTGCCCAGTAAAGGACCCCAGTGTGTTCACTTATTAATCACTTTCTTTGGCTGCCCTGCCTATCAAGTGCTCAACCATCCCCTCCATTCCTTCTGTATACCACCTCCACATTCGCTTTCCCTCCCTGACATCACGCTTTGTGCATCTTAATGCTACGAAGTTTTGCGAGACCTATAAAACAAATGAAATCACCATTATGTGAATAAAATTCCTTAAAATTTTATAAATGATAGTTTTATTTTCAATTTTACTTCAGAGTTATGTGTACATACCAAAGAGCCGCAGTTTGCCGACCCCTGTTCTAGAGAGAGTTTTAAGCCGTAGCTCGAAATGCTAAAGAGCTTCTCTAGTTCTTCCGACCCCTCTTCTTTCTTCCAGATAACAAAAATATCGTCTGTATATCTTAGATAGATGTTGGCTTCATTAATAATGCTAAATAAGCGGGTTTCTTCTAGAGATCTCAGGACTAACTCTGCTAGCGCCCTTAAAAGCGGGCTCCCAATCGGGACACCTTTGACTTGCTTGTAAAAGGCATTCCTGAATCTAAAAAACAAGCTGTGGCACAGAATATCAGCCAAGTCTCTGCAGAGGGCTGGGCTAGAAGCTTGATCTGGAAAATTAGCCAATAAAAAACGGTATAAACATAGACAGGTTGGTGCTATGTTCAGCGATGGATATAGTTTTTCAAAATCAAATCTTGTTAGGATCTGGTCGTCTTCTATTTGTAGATTTTTTATTGCCTGAACAAATTCTACTGGAGAATTAACTACGTATGGATACTCTTGTAGTTTAGCATTAATCCATCTCGCTAAGCATTTTTCAAGGTTGTATAGCGGGGACCGGCATTTCTCAACAGTTGGTCAGAAGGATAGCGGTGTCTTGTGTGTTTTCGCATAGACAAACAGTCTCGGGCAGGCTGGGTTGGACATCTTTTTTACTTTCAAGAAATCAGGTAGACATTTGTTCTTCATTAATCTATCTAGTCTCTTCATCAACTTAGCTGTGGGATCGACGTCTAGCAATTCTGCTTGGGATTGGTGTATGTACTCATTAAGAAAGTCATCATAGGCCTTCTTTTGCATCAACACTAACTTCTTAGATTTAACTTCTCTAGTAACAGAGAGTTTGTGAGGAGGTTAACTTTGACTTGTCCTATTTTTATTTTATTATGCACTCTATTATTTATCGTTATTTTCTTATATGCTAATGTATTATAATTTAGTTTAAAAGTTAACTTACTTCCACCTTCTCCGTCGTAGTTGGCAATCACGTGATACGGAGTCGGAACCTGTCTCTGGAAGAGCTATCCCAGTTAATGATGTCATCTGATCTACATAATATTTATCACTGAACTGATATGTGAAAATAAGAATGATCCGTATTGGTGTTTTTGTTCGATATATAAATTAATTGTAAAGATAATGACATAAATGAATTACTCTGTAAACTAATAACTTTGAACTTGTTACGTATAAGTATGTAAATGAGCGAGTGCGGAAGTGTTCGTCACTCGAGTATAAAAGAACGACGCAATCGACAAGTTTTTTGAGGTGCTGAATTTCCAGACGTAGAATTGGTGAAAGTGACAACTGAGTTTCTTGTAAGGATCGACTATTGTTTGAAGTTTGTATCGGAGGTGGAGGTATTAGAATTTAAGTAGTATTTAAGGTTTATTCCTTTGTGGATTTTTGATATTTGAATTGGATTAAACAAGTTTTGTTGGATACTTGTTTGTTGCTTTATTATAGTTTCAATAAAGCATTTGCTAACACTTTTGTAAGTGTTTTGAGTTTAATAAATTTATAGTTTGATTATTATTTAACTTGTTTGGAAATTTATTCATTTTATTAGTGCAAGTTCTAACATAGTTTGTTCGTTTTTCTTCTAACACTTAATCGGTACTTTAGTTATAAGTTCTGATTTCGTTTCGTCGATTAGATGTTACGTTATTGTTAGACTGTTTTGTAGTTAATTATATTTAAGTTAGAACTTAGTTTAAGACCTTAGCTCAGTCCGAACTCTGGAATTTGCAGAGTCGTGAGAACCGTTAGGTTTAGTTATAATTATTAGTATTGCATTTGTTCTAATCCGCGACTTTGCAAGTTGATTCTCTTGCAGCCATTTATAGGCTCTTTTAATCAGCAATTTCTCATATTAAACTTATTTTAATTTGTTTGCTTCTGGTCTGCTTATTAAGTGCTTGTATTTATTAGACCTCTGAGATAAAATCATTTATTTTGATTCATAACAAATTTTATAATTCAAAGAAAAAATTTTTCAAATAGTATTGTGGGGATTCCAGGCGGAAACGGAATTTCGGAATCTACAGGCTTAAGGTCTAAAAGCGGTCCACGATCAATGTGTGAGTAAGGATGATGAACGAGACCTCCAGAGGACTGAGAACAACATGCAAAGTCGCGGATTAGTGCGAAGGCAATACTCTCTATTTATCAGCTAAACCTAACGGCTAGCGACTCTGCAAATTCCAGAGTTCTGCCTGAGCTCAGGTCTTTAACTAAGTTCTAACTTAAACTAATTAGCTACAAACACAATCTAACAATAAATAACAAACTGGCACAAACGAAACCGGAACTTATCACTAGAAGTGACGAATAAGTGTTAGATTGAAACGACAAAAAAAACGAATTTAGAACTTACGCTAATAATTAAAGAATTT
>AYEL01083209.1:0-56902 GCA_000484575.1 Olivierus martensii | reverse complement strand
GACGGAGAGCGTGGAAGTAAGTTAACTTTTAAACTAAAATATAATATGTTAGCATATAGGAAAATAACGATAAATAAATAATAGAGTGCATAATAAAATAAAAATAGGACAGGTCCAAGTTAACTTCCTCACAAACATTGAAATGAATTCAACAACTACTTTATTATATTTAAAACAAATAAAAGAGATTCGAATTTTACAATTGACCTCCTGACAAACAAAGGAGAGATGTACCTGGAGTTGTTAGAGTTTTCCCTTGACCAGCATTGGTAACTCAAACAGTCCTTTTAAATTATCAGTCTTTAGTTCATGTATCATGAGCAGTTCACTTTCGTTGAAAAGAGCTTTAATTGACTTGACTTCTTACTTCTCTGTTTTCCTATTTTCTTCAAAGATATCCAACTTCAACTTGTTAGAGGACGAAATGTATAGAAGCACAAAAGCAGACCGGTATCCAAACTCGAGGAAGGAGAAAGTCGAGACTTTTGCCAAGTCGTTGCTTTTTGCCAAGGCTTTTGGTTTTTGCTTGTGCTAGGCCATCTCCTTGCTGGACTTCGTTTGACGAGATGGCCTAGCACAAGCAAAAACCAAAAACCTTGGCAAAAAGTGATGACTTGGCAAAAGTCTTAACTTTCTCCTTCTCAACTCCTTTATACCTCTGACCCCTTTCTCATCTTTCCTGGGACGATTGTTATTTTAACTTTCAAAACTTCCAGATGGATCAGGTATCATTCTTGAAATGTCACCTAAGTAAACCCATCTTCGATTTATTACATTACAAATAGGGATTGCAAATTTACCGACTTTTTCTATTACCGGTAATTCGGTAAAATTTTCAAACAAAACCGGTTTGCCGTAAATTACCAGGAATTCTTTAAACTGGGAATATGAAATAAAAATTCATAATAACAAGAGATTTTATTTGATTCTTATATACTGGGACAAAAGTATATGAAAAGAAATTGTATTCTGAACATAAATATAATACATTCTGCCCATATAATTTGTTATAAAATTGTTGAATTTTATTTATATTATATAAATAAAATTCAACAATTTTATAACAAATTATAAGTAATACATATACATGAATGATTTTTCATAATGAAAACAATTATAAAATATATAATTAAATACATGATCTATTTTCGACTTGTTTTAAACAATAAGCATGTATGAAACATAACTGATCAATACTTTGGTCTCCTAATTGTGATCTAATTTTTGTACAAAATAATCCCGCTGTAGAAAAAGCTCTTTCAGATTCCACATTTGTTGATTTAATAAAAATATTAAAGAATTTGAATATATTTCCCCCATATATTTCCTCTTGAAAATATTCCAGTTCTTTTTTAACAATTTTATTAATATTTTTTTATTTTTGTGCCGAAGCGGATTATCATGTTGTATTTCTGTTTTTCTTTTGATCAATAAGTGTTTCTCTTTCATGGATAATGTAATTGCAGAGGTAAAAAATATTCTTCAGTCTAATAGCTTTTTTTACCGTATGTTTGCAGATATATTTTTCGAAAAATACTAAGTCACACTATGCATCCAAAAAGTTGCCATCATTAGGAAAAATACCTACTGAATGAATTAAATTTAAATTCAGTGAATGTTTACCTATATTACTTCTAAAACCCTGCCATTATATTCAATATCTCAGTCATATTCTTTTTCAGAGTTGTCAGAATACTCAGAATCGTCTTCAGCTGATTCAACAGATTCCAGTTCTTCATCTTCAGTTTCTTCTGCTACTATATCATTTCTGTTGTGATCAAAGTACTAGAACTTTGATCACAAAATAACCAAATGAGTTCCATACGCTAAACATAATTGGTGATTTACATTAATAGACCGCGGCCCAGGGAATAAGTACAAAAAGGTGGATTATAGCTATGTTCATAATTTATTGAATTACTGGTAAAAACAATGTAGAATTACCGGTAACAATTTGAGGCTTAATACAGATCAATTCTCATTTACATCAACTGCTTAACCCTATCTGAATATACTAATTTAAAAACAGCACTACACGCAGTATAGTTACAACTTTTCTTTATTAAACTCTGCACTAACGTTTTCGGTGCTTCCGCACCCTCTTCAGGCACAACACTCCCACAACAGTTACAAAACATGTGATCTAAAACTCCGTTGCCATAGCAACCCCCTTACTTTTCTTAGAACGGGCTTTGTTTACATTACGTTTCCAATCAGCGCTACATTAAATAAACTTCACCAATAACCTCAACCTTTAACCCACAACATCAAACCATATTCATACATAAACAATAACACCTTCCCCACCCTCCAGCATTAATAACTATATACATACATAACCAAAAACAAAGCAACTATATACAAATTACAGCAATATACAAAAAATTACTATTGAGAAGGAGCGAGGCAGAGGTGTTGGTTAACGATAGATTGACGTGGGAGCCGGCCCCAGCATGGAGGTATGTCGTGAGTAGAAAGAAGAGTAGTAATGTGTAGAAGGCTTTGGGTGAGAAGTGTTTTTTAAGGAGTTTTAAAGGACATAAGGATGTTTGTTAGGAAGATTTTAAAGGACTCTGGGACTTGGTATGGTTTTGTTGTTGTAAAAGTTGGAAAGGGGGTTAAGTGCGGTTGTATATGGTAATTGTTTGTATATCGCTGTAATTTGTATATAGTTGCTTTGTATTTGGTTATGTTTGTAATAGTAATTTTTTGTATATTGCTGTAATTTGTATATAGTTGCTTTGTATTTGGTTATGTATGTATATAGTTATTAATGCTGGAGGGTGGGGAAGGTGTTATTGTTTATGTATGAATATGGTTTGATGTTGTGGGTTAAAGGTTGAGGTTATTGGTGAAGTTTATTTAATGTAGCGCTGATTGGAAACGTAATGTAAACAAAGCCCGTTCTAAGAAAAGTAAGGGGGTTGTTATGGCAACGGAGTTTTAGATCGCATATTTTGTAACGATTGTGGGAGTGTTGTGCCTGAAGAGGGTGCAGAAGCACCAAAAACGTTAGTGCAGAGTTTAATAAAGAAAAGTTGTAACTATACTGCGTGTAGTGCTGTTTTTAAATTAATATATTGAGGCTTAATTTTGCAATTTACCGGTAAACTGGTTTATCGGTATTGCAATCCCTAATTACAAAGGACAATAGAGCAATTCAATACATCCTGTTTTTCAATCAAACTGCGTCATTAAATTTGACTCGTCTCTGCAGCAAAAAAGCGGGTTTCCGATCCCCACATTATGTTTGTCATAGAGCACATGAATTACAGAATTGTTAATAGAATTTTTTTTAGCAAACAATTGGAAATGGTTACTCAAATATCCAAAAATATTTCTGTTGCTTTAAAGAGATATTATTTTGTGTTATAAAGCTTGAGTTCGATGTAAGCAAAGGCATGCTGTATAAAATTTTAAGTTGATTTTTTTCATTTACAATATTAAATTTTTACAAATAGATTCCTTGTTTATAATTTTCATGAAAATAGGCTGTAATAGAAATAAAATAATTTCTTAAATTTATTTTGATAAATATTGGAAATAATCTTAATACACTCGTGAGCATGACTTGCTCACGAGTGCTAGTGTTAAGATTATTTCCAGTTATAGCCTTTAAGAGCAGTTAAACAGTCATACACATTTGATAAATATTTTATTCAAATAATATATATTAGAGTTTTATTTTTTAGATACCTGGAAATACAAATATTATAAATTTTTTCACTACAATGCCATCTGTGAATAAAGTATCTGCTTCCTGTCCTGCTGAAGTGACAGTAATTAAAGAAGAGCCTATATCATTTACAGAAATAGATATTCATGCTTTAATGAAGGACAGGCAAAAGAAGGATAATCATAATATGAGTATGAACTATTTTTTATTTATTATTTAAAATTGTGTCAAATGAGTTTTATAAAAATCATTCTTAAAGGAATTATTTAAATAAGTTGGATCCTGGTTTAGACTTTGATAGTTTAGAAGTGGATTGTAATATTAAGCAATCAAATACTGTAAGTTAAGTGATAAAATGGTTTTTTTTTTATTATGATTAACTAATATTAAAATATAAATTTTAATTACATATACTGACAATTCGCTATTTAAAGAAACTATAATTATATATTTTTTGTTTCATTTTATGTTTAATTCATCTTCCATAAATGATATTGTATTACTTCTCAAAAACTTTGCAGATATTCTTGACAAGTGTCTGAAGCCTAAAGTTATGATCGAGTTCTTGATATTGGTACATTATTCTTGACTCTTGGTTCTAGCAAATGATTGCAAATTTAATAGTATGTGATCTGTTGAATCTACTAACAAGATTATCCCAAGTCTCATCTTATACATAAATGACAGTATCTTTTTCAATGGGATCATAAAAAGATCTTTCAGTACAGAAAAATGCAATCCTAGAAGATCATATTTTAGTATTGGAGATGACTAAATATATTATATGAATATAATATATGAAGAGGCAATTTATTTCCTCCTTGACATCATTTATAATTAAAATTATCAGGAATATTTTGAAATCTTTCCAAAATCTTTGCTAATATCTTTGGTTAACTTCTATTATCTTAATTTATTTTTTACAAAAAACTTTCAAAGTATTGTACCTCATCAGTTGTCAAATAGTAGTTTAGTAATGGAACAGTTTAATTTAAAATAATATTTGAATTTAGTTTGACATAACACACAAAAATAAAAGTTAACAAATATAATGTATAAAGTATGCATTAATGTATAACTAAAGTTAAAATTACATATTAAATTATATCTAAAACACTTATAATTTAATTATATATATCTGCGTGCGTGCGTGTGTGGGTGTGTGGGTATGTAGGTGTGTGTCACAAGAATTTGAGTACTTCCCTATGATGTAGATTGTTGAAATTTGGAGATATTATAGAAGTACCACTGAACTGATTCAGAAAAAAATATGGCAACCTGAAATTCTATCCCAAATGGGTAGAAAGTGGGAAGCTAATTTCCAATGTTTATTTTAAAGTTTAAAAATCATTATTTTTCAACTATTTGAGTGTTTTATGCTGATAAAAATATTTTTTCTCATATTGGTTGAAAAAGTTTATGCTCAAAAGGAGGGTCACAAAAGTGGCAGCCAATCAAATTTGATGGATTTTTAATGTTAATCCAATTTTGATGAAAATTAGTGTATTACTTTTTGGGTTTACAGAATAGGAATCTATTAATAGTTTTCAAATTCAAAATGGCAATTCAAAAATTGAGATATTTTCATTTAGTTCAATTTTTTGTCATGTCAACTACTTAGGGATTTTTGGGTTACATATTAGGAATCTGATGATAGTTTTTTGAATTCAAATTTCAGAACCAATATGGTGGCCTGACATTTAACTATCCAGGTAGTCCTTGACTTATGGTGATTCATACTTATGAAGAGGGTTTGATATAATCAGTAAATTCTGTGATTGATCAATGTATTTCAACAGATTTGAGTTCCTGACCCAATGATCTGATATATGGAAAGCATTCTTTTTGTATCTGGTTCTTGTGGTTTTGTGTTCCTTATGTTTATTAAGATAATGTATAATGTCCTAGTAAAATTTAATTATGAAAAATCCATAAATTTTAGGCTGTTCTGACTTCCGACCATATCTGATTTATGACAGAGGTATTTGAATCAAGCATCATAAATCAAGAACAACCTGTATTTTAATTTAATCAAACTTTTTTGTGTTGGCTAGATTAATTATCTAGAAACATTATGACTTTCCATCCAGAGGACCTGGGCATGAATCTGGGTCCCATTCCTTGAAAAGTATTTGGTCTGAGAGTATTATATGAAGGATTTTAAGATATAAAATGTTTTCCAATATTATCCTATGGGAATTAGGCTAAACATATGCAGGATTTCATAGTACAAAATGATACCACCAAATCCTGCATGTTTCTTAGGGGTTTACCCTATGTTTGTGAATGTTATCTATGGGAGTTAGGCTTAACTTAGGCAGCATTTTGCTATAGAAAAATGAGCAGTTTGATGAGGTTGCATCTTGGACACATCATGTTAACCTATGGGAGCACATGGTTCCATAGATGGTTGTCAGTGTTATGTTATGTTAACCTACGAGGATTAGGCCTAAAGCTTCTTACAGTGCACACTTTCCATCACTAACATATAGATTGCTCTGAGACTCGTATAATCAAATTGATCTAAGTCTCTATGCTATAGTTAGCACTGTCCTCTGATAATCTATTTGGATGATGTCAGTGAGCTCTGCTGTGCTGTCTCCAAGATGTATGTTAGAGACATATGCTTGTGCTTTGTCTATCCAAGCTGTAATTATCTATAATGGTGGTAGTTAAATTATATTTATTGAAGAGAAACTAATCATTCAGAATTACTTGATTTAACATAATCATATATTTCCATCATATCATTTTTATGAACAGTAAATAACTAACAATATTTTTTAAATAAAATCAATTCAATATAATTAATTACATTTTATTACCTATATATAAAATTCTTCATTATTCTTGAAAAATAAAGGAGGTTTATCATTTTCTGTTTTGTAAGTTATTATTTCCAAATTGAAATCAAAGTAATTTAAAATATTTTCATCTTTATAACAGTTGTCTTTGATTTCAAATCTTTTCTTTACACATACTTCTCCACATCATCATTCACTTATATTTTTGTACTAGAAAGAATTCTATTTATAAATTGAACATTCACACATACTAATTATTTTATAATAAATTGCTATTTGAAGATTCCACATTAATATTTTTATTATTTTTTGCATTTTATTATTTAGTTTGAAACATGAATTCTTACTTGAAAAAATCAAATGCCACTTTCATTATTTAGATCGACAATGAAGATGGATAAAAACTTTTTCATATTTTTTAAATTACTTTAAAGATATCAAAATTCATACATACAATGAATTTTTCAAAAGTAATATGTTTTAATAATTATTAACTTTATAATAAAATTAATTTACAAAAGGAAAATGATATTTAAAATTAATTAATTCTTATTTATTTTACAAACTTTACTTGAAACTTATTATCTATATTCAATTAGTTTAGCTCTTTTATAATTTCATATTTCTTTTTTGGAATCTTGAACATTGGCTTTTATAAATAACTGTAGTATTACCAGTAATGTAAACTTATACTTTGATTTTTTAAGTATTTTATTTGAAATAAGGTATTTTAATATTGATCATGAACTTAATATGATTTATGAACTTGTTTTTGTCTGTAGTTTTTAAAGCAATTAAGTATCTAATAATTTAACACTTTGAAATTATATATAAATATTTAAGTTAATTCTGAACTGAAATACGATCTTGACAAAGTATTAAGTCTGACAAACATGAATTTTAAAGAAAAATGAACAATACTATTGGTAAGTATTTGATTTATAATGATAAATTAAATATTTCAGATATAATGTTTGAATAAATTTAGCAATTATTTTTAATAGATCAAAAATAGTATTATTAGATAAATTAGAATATTCTTGTTTTAATTTAAAATTGAATAAAATTAATTAATATTAAATTTTATTGTAGCAATTTTCTTTAATATTATTTATTGTTTAAATTATAAAAATTAGTATTTTAATAAACTAGATGTCAAAAATAAAGAAAACTGATAATGAGGAAAATATAAAAAAGAAATTGAAGAAATAAATTTATTTTTAAAAAATTTGAAAAAGAATTTAATGAAGAAACAAATAATGAAAATAATAGAGAATTTATTAACTAAATATGAAAATGCAGTACTTACTGAAATTATTGTAATTGTTGAAAGTATTGAAATTTTTTTGGATGAAAAGATATGATGACAATTATTTAAATAAATAGATATTTTTTTAAATTCATTTTTCATTTCTTTAAACAGTATTGCTTAATCATCATATTATTAATCATGATGTTATAAATTTATTAATAATAATAGTTAATTTATTTTGATCTTTTTCACACACACAAATAGTATTCATAATTGATGATTTATGCTTTTAAATTGATATATTTGTTGCTCCCTGATAAGATCATTGAACCTGTTTCAAATAATGTTTCACTTAAAGTTTATTTTAAATTATTTGATAAATTATTTGATTATAATACAAAGAAAACCTAAAGAAATTTTTATATATGTAGGAAACAATATTTAGAAATGAAAGAATGTAATTGACAATATTATTACCATATTACTTCGAATTTAAGTCACACTTTTTATTCAGATTTTTAAGACATAAAATTTGGGTGTGGCTTAAATTCAAAACTAATATTTTAACATCTTATTTCTCCCATCTCCCACTCTTCAATGTTCGGGTTTATGCTCTACGCATACGCTTAGTATTACGACCATTGATAACAGTTTATTCGGTGGTCTTTCGTTCGTACTTTACTGTTTTAATCCAGTTGCTGTTTGATAGTAGCTTGTAGAATTGTGTCATATCTGGCCATATTTTAATTATAAGAAAAATCACGAATTACTATAATGCTGTTTATAACTGCTGATGGATACAAATTGCCACCTTTAATTATTTTAAACAAAAAACTGAACCCAAGGAAAATTTTCGTAAGGTTCGAGCACAAAAGAATGTATGGATGACAACAGAATTGATGAAAGATTGATTAGAACATGCTTGGGAGAAGATACCTGGTGAAATTTAATAAAAAAAAAAAAAACATATTTGGAAGAAGATACATGGTACTATTTTTAAAAAAAACGGAAGTGATAGTATATCTGAAGAAGATTCTCAATAAATTAGGTAGCTTATTACGTATATTAGTACCTATTTAAGTAAATAAAAATTTTCTTATTTTTCAATACCTATTTTAAAATCATTTTTATTTTTTCCAATTTTAAAATCCTACTGCAGCTTAAATTCGAAGTAATATGGTATATAAGCTTTTGCAAAAAGATGTAAAAAATTATTTTAATATCCCAGTTAGTAATGATATTAATTTGCGTAAAGGATTAAATGCAATCTGAACCCATTTATCAAAATGAATTTTGTACTAAGATGATGAACTTTTAATAGATACATACAAAAATGTTATTGATTTTGTAGATCCTGCTGTATTTTTGATATTGAACAAAATGTCTATAATATTTTAGTTATTAATAATAAAATTTATATTTAAAAATTACAATTGTATAAATCTTATTTAACAAATTTTTTTTTATTTCTTAGTAATAACTATTCTTTTGATTCATGCCAAACAAAAATTTCATTTGATAATGGTATTATCTAATACAGTAGTGCCTCGCAATTCGACACTAATCCTCGCCGAAGTAATGTCGAATTGAGAAATTGTCGAATTGCGGGACAATATTTTCCATATAAAACTATGTAAAATAGATTAATTCGTTATTGGTCCCATCCTACTCCCCTAACACGGGTGAGGTGAGAGAGATACACTATATTATTTACTTTATTATATGTGTTTTACTATTGTATATCCTAAATTACAAAATACACTATTTTATACACAATACAATAGATACACTATATTATTTACTTTATTATATGTGGTTTGCTATTGTATAATAATATTTACTTTATTATATGTGTTTTACTATTTTGTATAACACACTAAATTACAAAATGCACTTTATTATATGTGTTTTACTATTGTATAACACACTGAATTACAAAATATTTATTATATGTGTTTTACTATTGTATAATACACTAAATTACAAAATATACTTCCCCTAATGGCTGAGGTGAGAGAGACATAATAAAGTAAATAATATAGGCTAACTTACGGGTAAGGTGAGAGAGATACACTATATTATTTACTTTATTTACTATTGTATAACACACTAAATTACAAAATACACTATTTTATACACCACACTATTGTATACCTAAATTACAAAATACACTATTTTATACACAATACATTGTATAACACACTAAATTACAAAATACATTTATACACAACACAATTTATTAGCCCTTGGATGTTGGAATGAAGTCTTGTAGCAGAACCTTAGCACCCATAATCTTTTCTCTCTGTGGCAAAACGTTGCCACAGTTGTCCTAGGAACGCCATACCTGAGTTATATTTTAATTGTTCTACCTTTCTGCACTTTATCTACAATGTTTTTTTTGTCTCTTTGCTTAATCGAGTGTTCTTCTCAAATTATTCCCTCTGGTCAGTTCTCTTTGAACCCATCCTTACATTTCATTCAAAAAATAATAATAATCTCTGGTCAGTTCTCTTTGAACCCATCCTTACATTTCACTCAAAAAAAGTTCTCTTAGAACCCATCTTTACATTTCACTCAAAAAAATAATAATTACAAATTTTTTACTCTTTGAACCCATCTTTACATTTCACTCAAAAAAATAATAATAATTATCTCTTTGAACCCATCCTTACATTTCACTCAAAAAATAATAATAATTACCAATATTGAACCCATCCTTACATTTCACTCAAAAAATTAATAATAATTACAAATACCATTCTTACATTTCACTCAAAAAAATAATAATAATTACAAATTTTTTTACTTTCTGAAAAATGTAGAATTGAAAATTAATACAAACAACTTTTTACTTTCTGAAAAATGTAGAATTGAAAATTAACACAAACAATACATTTTACTTTCTGAAAAATATAGAATTGAAAATTAACACAAACAACACGATTAAACACTAAATTAGCCCAAAAATAACTGACAAATAGCAAATGGCATCACACAATTCCATGCACGCGCATGCGCCAACCCACGAAACTCAAATGTCGAATTGCGGGACATCAAATTGCAAGGCACCACTGTATATAACTAGAAAGATTAACTGTTTTAAAAATAAAATTTATGAAAAGGATGCATAATAGATTGCAAAGCATTTCTAATGGGATCACCTATACAGATATGAATTTAGTATCAATTATTTTGTATATAATTTTCTTATTTACAGTTTCTATACTGTAATCATCAGATTTTCGAAGTTAACAGAAAAAGATCAAAAACAATTAGATTCTCTAATAGTGTTTTAACTAAATACTAATCATAGCACTAAGAGAGGTACAATAAAATAAACAACTATAATTGCAGAAACTACTTTCGGTTTTATTCAATCCACTTCAGTCTGCGTGCAAGTGTTCAAATGAATAATGATCAAAAGAATAATAGAATAAAAACTTAAAATTTAAAATTTCAATTAAATGTTTGAGAAAAATTTAAACAAAAACAACATAAACATAAATATAATACAAACTATATAATGGTAAAAGTAGATAAATACATAGACAATGTATACTAGTAATAATATATATCTTGATTAAATTATCTTAAATTTTTTTGTATGCACCATTTCCATGCAGTGCTAATTTGATTTGGATTTACCCTGTTAACTGTGCACAATAGACCAATGTTGGTCACAGTGCTTGGGCTGAGATGGGCCCCTCCCTATTCTACTAACTAACTACCCTGTTAACTGGTGGAACAACATCTTTTCTCTTGTTGATGTGAAGTGTTTCTGCTATTTTTCCTCTTATAGGGTTTTCTTCTACTTGGACTATCTTGGAATCATTCCAATTAATTTCTAAATCACTGATTTTTGCTCTTTGTGCTAAAGCTGTATTATCTAGGCTTTTATTGATGTCATAAATATATTCCTTAACTCTTCTATCTAGGAATCTTGAAGTATAACCAATATATACACCTGATTATTGTATTTCCTTCTCCGCCATCCATGGCTATCTATGGGAGAAGACGAATAACACATTAACAAAAACAAAACAGAAAATAGGCAAGACTACGAAGATTCTCTGGAAATAAATGAAATTACTCTCAAATATAAAAGAAAAAAATATATATATTGGAACAAATCTCAGGAGCAAAAATAGTCTTCAACAGAAGAAACACTCTATTTAATAGCTTAAGAAATGATAAAGAATAATAAAGCACTGGGCATGTATGAAATACTCTTTGCTGATAAAGAAATACAACAATCAGGTGTATATATTGGTTATATTTCAAGATCCCTAGACAGAAGAGTTAAGGAACATATTTACAACATCAATAAAAATAGATAATACAGCTTTAGCACAAAAAGCAAAAATCAGAGATTTAGAAATTAATTGGAATGATGCCAAGATAGTCCAAGTAGAAGAAAACCCTAAAAGAGAAAAATAGCGGAAACACTTCACATCTGCAACAAGAAAAAAGATGTTATTCCACCAGTTAACAGGGTAGATCCCAATCAAATTAATACTGTGTGAAAATGGTGCAGGGCTAAGATAATTTAATCAAGACATATAGTAGTACTAGTATACTACTATTGTACTAGTATAGATTGTCTATTAGACTACTATACTAGTATAGATTTAGTATAGATTAGTATAGTTACTAGTATAGATTGTCTATGTATTTATCCATTTTTACTATTATATAATTTGTATTATATATATGTTTATGTTGTTTTTGTTTAAATTTTTCTCAAACATTTAATTGTAATTTTAAATTTTAAGTTTTTATTCAAGTATTCTTTTGATTGCTATTCATTCAAACACTTGTAGACAGACTGAAGTGGGATGAATAAACTCGAAAGTACTTTCTGCAATTATAGTTGTTTATTTTATTGTACCTGTCTTAGTGCTATGATTAGTATTTATTTATCAAGATAGTGGTTTAATTAATTTTTGAATACATTGTGTTTTAACTAACTAAGAAGACAAAAAATCATCAAAAAAAAGACAAAAACTTCCAAAATTATAAAAGAAATTATCATCAGTTGAAGAAATTTACATAATTGACATTATACTTAGCTTTTGTTCAGATCAATTAAATTTCTTTATCACTGATGTACTATTTTTATAATTTTTCATAATAAATATATTTATCTTGATTTTTTTTTAGTTAAATTATGTGATGAATCAATTGAAAAGATATCTAAGTTAATGAAAAATATTTTAAATATAAATGTTCCTAAGTCAGGATTTAATGAAACATTAAATGAACTTTAAAAGTTAAGATTAAATTTCATGATCTAAAATTATATAAAGGGATTCATTTCTTTGTGCTCTGATATGCAATAAGTTCATTACATAAGTAATAATTTTTTTATTACTAAGATTGAGGAATCAATCAGAATATAAAATTTCAATTTTTAAAGAATTGAGCTAATTTAATTATTTTATTAAGATACTGTAGACAATCTAAAGGATTATGTTTGAATTGAATGTTAAGACAAACTTATCATTCATTAAACATGCTTAAAAAATACATTTCTAATAAAAAAATCTTTCTAATACATTTACATCATCATCACTGATTCTAATAGAAACTTTGCAGGAATAAAATTCAATAATTATCAGGACATAATTTTTAAGATACTTTTTTTTAGTTTCATGATGATGATATTTTTCAATCTTTACTTAATATTTGTTAATAAGTTCATTTTAAAATAAACATCAATGATCAGAGTTAAAATTTTACAAAGTATTACAAGAAATCATGTTTTAAAAAATTATTTCATTATAAATAAATAAATTGTCATGCAAAAAATAATAAAAATATTAATGTGAAATCTTCAAATAGCAATTTATTATAAAATAATTAGTATTTTTGAATGATCAATTTATAAATAGAATTCTTTCTAGTACAAAAATATGAGTGAATGATGATGTGGAGAAGTATGTGTAAATCAAGATTTGAAATCAAAGACAACTGTTATAAAGATGAAAATATTTTAAATTATTTTGATTTCAATTTGGAAATAATAACTTACAAAACAGAAAATGATAAGCCTCCTTTATTTCTCAAGAATAATGAAGAATTTTATATATAGGTAATAAAATGTAATTAATTATATTGAATTGATTTTATTTAAAAAATATTGTTTGTTACTGCTCATAACAATGATAAACGAATGAAAATATATGACTATGCTAAATCAAGTAATTCTGAATGACTATTTTATTTACTTTTCAACAACTATGACTTAACTATCATTATAAATTATTACAACTTAGGCAGATGAAACATGAATATATATCTCTAACATACAGCTTAAATACCAGTATGGCAGGATACTGTAGATGGCCCATTTCAGTCTACAAAATGACATACCTAATCCACAGATGAACTTGGCAACAGCCATTTGTCATATGCAGACATTAGCAACATAAAGCATATGCTCTCGTAGGTTAACATGATGCTATCCAAATATGACATTGGGGGAGGCTGTCCATTTTTCTATAGTGAAATCCTGTATAGATTAAGCCCAACTCCCATAGAATAATATTCACAAATATAGATTAAGATCTATCAGAAACATGCAGGATTTGGTTGTATAATTTTGCTTATTAAATCCTGCATGTGTTAAGCTAATTCCATAGGATAACATTGGAAAATGTTTAAACCATGAAATCCTGTGTATATTATTATTGAACTGATCCTATGTTGTCGATTGCAATTCTGAAGTAATCTTCATCCTTTGATGTAAGCGGCCTAAGGCAAGGCCTCAGTGTGCCTTCTTAGTAATCATCAGATTGAAAAATATTCTCATTTGTTAAGAGAAAAGATATAGCAGTCATTCTGCAATAAATATTTGAATTGCTTGAAGAGATATGGCTCATCAATTCCTATTGCAGACAGGCTTATATATTAGTTAATAATAAATAAATTTATGATTACTCAATAATAATTAATTAGAAAATTAGAAAGTTAAAATAAGAACTATAATGGATAATATTTTAAGATTCTGGAATTGCAGTCTTTCACTGTACAAATAACATGGTCAAAATTATTATTGTTTAATTTAATGTTAATATATTTTTTTGTAGTTGAAAGACGCAGACGATACAATATTAATGATAGAATTAAAGAATTAGGATCCCTTCTTCCAAAAAATAATGATCCGTAAGTATTTTAAAATATCAGTTATTTATTTGATATGATATAATTGAAACTATTATATAAATTTATTATAATGTTAAAAATTTATTTTAGCATACAGCTAAATCTTTAATTAAATATTACTGTTTTTTAATGCTCTTGATACAATAAAATAAATGATAATAAATAAAAATATAGTGTTTGTATATTATAACCCATATTGTAAATTTATCTCCTGTACATGCCCAAGAAGAAACTCTATATATATATTATATTATATTACTTGTTTTTAATATTTATATTAAAAATTTAATCGTTTTTACTTTTGAGAAGTTGAAAGCCTATTAGAAATAAAAAATTTTAAATATTAAAATAGAAAAAATATATATACGATATTTATTATTTTTGCATAAACAGAATGCCCTAGAAGTGGGGTATACTAGTTTAATAAATAGATAATATTTTCAAATTGCTTTAGATTCCTCATCAGCTGTTACTATAAAGAAAAAGCAAGGGCAAGGTAATTTTGACTTAAATATTTTTGAACTTTCATTGAAAAATATAAAATATAAATATATTGTAAATATAAAATATATCATACATATATTGCAAAAGTCAAAGCTATAAATTATATTCTTCATAACCAGATCAGTTTTTCTTTTACTAAATATGACCAATTTAACCTGTTGAAGGCAAAATCAGTTTTTAAGTTAATTAGAGAGAATGCTATATATATTTTAATTATCAATTATTTCCTCATTTCTTCCTTCAACTGGATTCCTGATCACTGCATATCCATGCAGTGTCATGATTTATTAGCTATTAACCTGAAGTACAGCTCCGGCCAAAATGTTTGTCACCTCACCGGATACGTTCGGCTTCCTTACAATACTCGGCTTCAGCATGCATTAGTTTCCTCGGTAACGTAGGCACTAATGTGCTGGCGGAGGGATCGTCCATTATGTAGTTCGCTAGCAACGAGGGGTAGGGTTCTGATAGCGGCGAGAGAACTGTGACGTGTTTAAAATGAATATTAAAGTTTTCATAGAAAACGAATGGCGGACTAATATTATGGCTTTCGTAATAGATAATAAAAAACTATGTGCGATAGGTGGAAGTGATAATTTTTCCTGAAATACTAATCGAGATGCAGGGATGAGAATGACGTAGTCAAACGTCATCCTCATCTCTGCATCTCGATACTGAAGACAATGCCTCGTGCCATCACGAAAGAAATTAGAGATTTGGTAATCCACCATAGAGAAAATGGTGTTTCGGTGAATGAAATTGCTGAAATGTTGGACATCAGTAGGAGAACAGTTATTAGGATATGCAAATGTCCAGCAGAAAGAGGCACGTTGTCGCCATTTAAATCAACAGGCAGACCCAGAGTTTTTCTCTATGGTGGATCGATGTATAAATTTATATTGAAAAAGCATTTATTGCCAACTTGTTTCTATGTTATTATTTATACATTGTTAAAATTACACATTACAAACTAATCGTTTGAGATTTACATATATAATTCGATAGTTGTATTTGGGTGGGGATATTATATTCAACTGTCTGCAACGATAAGCGAATATAGCAAATTCGAAATCCGTTTATATACAACGAAACATTGTGAACATACGTAGGAATATATTCATAATCGTCGCGTTGAACGTTATAAGTGGAATGAAATGCCATCGTTCAGTTTCTTCCTGTTGTATCCCAGAAAACACTAAAAGATATTACGCACGCAACGCGTCCCTCTCTCGTCAGGGACTATGCAAGGAGGGATGTCATCCATATATACCGCATACTCACTCAATATAAGTTTATTTTACATGTTTGCTTCAAGAACTTCATCAACAATTTAATAACCTGTCTTTATTGGGATTTCCTGCACGAGTTCGTTAAGCAGCCAGAAGGCAGCATTGCGGGCTGCTTAGCATCAGTATATTTCATCCTACATTTTTTGCGGATCTGTCTTTACGAATCCATTGGAAATTGTAGGACGTATAGAAGAGACACTTAGCAATAGCTAGGGACGGGTTCGGCCCACTTAACCAATACAGATATGAATCGGGCGACCTGTTAACTATTCAAATGCTCCGGGTGGCACTAGCAAACCGTTGTAATTAATTAAAAACACAAATATCAAGTTTTGTAATGGTCAATACGGGTAAAATTTCGACATAATAAAATGTTTAAAATGATTATTGATTGAATGATATAAATATTATTGATTAATAATAATCAGATTTTTTAATCTTTGAAATCCTCCAACGTATTGAACGCTAGACAACAATATTGGAGACTCCCTTATTCGAAAGGAAAAATTATACATTTACAACAAAATAAAAAAAGAAAATTAGAAGAAATAAAAACAATAAAAACCATCGTGCCTCGAACCCACAACCATCGGGATATGGAGCGCGCGTCTTACCGAGTAGCCTACGGCTACATCACATAATATCTTAAAAGGGCGCATATATAAGTCAGAATTGGTTTTGGTCAAAATTTACGAATTTTTTTCTGGAGTTTGCTTGAGTATTGCGTCAAATGGCTGGCCCAATGAACTTTATTAGTGGAGTTCTTTACGCACAAATTTTTTCGTCAAAATCAACAAGTCATGAGTCGTGTAGTCTCCTTGTCAGTGAAAAAGTTGGTTTATCTATCCTCAACAAGTACTTTTCAGTTCATTGAGGATGGATGCACCATCTGAATTGAAAAACATACATTTGAAAAAGATATAACAATTTTATCTAACATAGTAACAAATTATTTAATAAAATAACAATGAATGTGTGATTAATTTTTAATTAGTATTACTTTTGAAACAAAATTACACTCAAACATTTATAACAAATTATTGTTAATATTATTTGTTAAATTAATATAATTTGTTAAATTAGTTGTTAAATTATCTTTAAATTCAATTATCTCTAGCCATTTCAGTATGTTTTCAAGGTCGTTTTCCACACCCTCTTTGCCAAATCCACATCTCTTTTCAAAGCTGTTTTCCAGAGTCTTCTTGAGGATATAAGTCTGGATGTATGCTTCTGTGTTTAGGGACAAATCAGTAGCTCGGATATGATTTTTGTGGCAAGTTGTTGCGATATTATACCAAGGCATCACATAGGGAATTATCTTTACTTGGCACCAGTGGCGTTCCTAGCATTGGTGTCACCCCTTCTCCCTCAATATTATATAAAATGTTTGCTCATTAAAAAGCAGGAATTTAAGAGTTCATAGAGAATATCATTTATTGTTAGAATATAAACATTAAAAGCTATACATATGTATACTAAGTACCTTAGTGCTTATTTTACATCATATTTAAGTGATTTGCAATTGAAAATTCATTTCAGTGATATTAGGTATTAGATAGCCTATAGTTGGCCAAATGGGCTTGGTTGTAAGCATGTTAAAAAATGCTTACAGTTGTAAAATTGGCAAAATGTAATTTTTTTAACATATGTTTGAAAACATTGGGTGTCACCCAGTGTGGGCCGCACCCAACGCACTCCTGTAGTAATTCCACTGCTTGGTACTTATACATCATGCTCAGTTCATTTACCATTTATTCATAATCCCTTTTTTTTTCATTTTCAATTGTTGTTAACAAATCTTGATTTGTGATTTAGATATCAAGAAGACATATAATTTCTTTTTTTGTCATATACAAAAATATTGGGTCTATCATGTTCAAGTTTTATACATGTTTTTATCTGGGTGTCAACTCTAATTTCCATACCTTCATTTACGATTATTTCTTGAATCAAGTGAGATCTTATTTTCTTTCATTGCTTTAAAGCTGAACTTATTACATAAATGACGATGAATGCAACGAGCTACTTCATTACTCAACGAGAATGCATTACTAATCAAATTACCATCCTAGACTGGTGATTATACATAATGTCCAGTAAATTTGATTAATTAAGTATGATTTATCATATTTACCACTATGAACTGGCGACTATGCAATATCACCATTTCTTTCATATATTGTGAATTTATCACATTTACTGTATTAAATGTGATAAATTATCACTTTCGCAGAAGCCGGTTTATAGTGATTTATCACTATTTATCACATTTACACATATTTATCAAATTTATCACATTTAATAATGGTTATTAATGGTAAATGTATAAATTTGCAATATATGAAAGAAATTTATCACTTTCACCAAAATCGTTGGTGATTATGCATAATAACCGCTGATTATGTATAATCACTAGATTAATCACTTTTACCGTAACATAAATAAACATTTATTAAACCAACAGATTAAAAAACAAGATGCCAACATTAAAATACAAATAATCTTTTTACATTTTTTTGTTCCTGCTTTAAGATTTTTATAAAATTATTTTTTATAGTACATTTATTTCTAAACAATGAATTGCTATGCCAGAATATGAATTGTTTAGAAAATAAATGTACTATAAAAAATAATTTTATAAAAATCTTAAAGCAGGAACAAAAAAATGTAAAAAGATTATTTTATGAATTTTATTTTATTAAAAAAGCAGAATTAGAAAATAAAAATTTAATAGTTAATAATAAAAATGGATTAAGAATTCTAAATATTTGATGGGATGTTATTTTCTCCTAGGGGATAGTATAATAAATTGATAAATAAGGTATAAATTAACTAAACGATTTGAGAAAGTAGATGATTCCTAATTAGTTAGTGTTTAAAATTTGGTTTGTATTTGAAAATAGGAAGGATAATTAAGGTAATAAAATTTAAAATTTTAAATAACTGTAATAATTTAAAAATTGATTAATATTAATGCAGATAAAGTTAAAAGAAAAAATGAGGAATAGAGAATTAGTTAAACTTTACTGGAATGTTGAGAAGAATTTTTTGGTTATGTTAAAAAGTTTTTTAAAAAATGGTAAATATATTTGGCTTAAAATGTTGGATTTAAAAGAAATTTGGAGGTATGTCTGTTTTTATTTGGTTTTAAAGTTATTAATTCGTGAACTCACATTAAAAAATGATAGTACATTACTTAGGTGTCTCCTGAAGGAAAGTGAGCCATATTTATTAAAAATAAAATGTAATGTTGAATGAATTCTTGCATTTAGTAGAGTTTTTTAGATTAATAATAAGGTAAATAAAAGAATTTATAATTTAATAAAAGTAATTGGTTATAATTTTCGTAAAAGTAATTATATATAATTTGTTGAGATCATTGTAGAAATGAAGTTTAACAAAGTTATCAATTTTGGAAGACCTACTGTTATTTAGAAAATTTTGTGTAAATAATTGCTTTATTTAAATTGGTATGTAAAAATATTTTAATTTTAATGTTGGTTTATCATGTAAATATTAATAAGTTAAAAATGTAAATATTAATAAGTAAAATATCTTTCAGCATGGCTAAATTGGAACTGAAGAGGGCAATAAAACCGAAATGCATTTTCTGTGATAGCCGTGCAATTCGTGTATTTTTAGAGAATTAAATATGGAAAATTTTTAAAAATATAAATAAATTTTTTGGATTTTAAAGAAATGTTAATTTAAATTGTGGAATGATCAGTAATAGTTGTAACAAAACAGTGTGAAAAAAATGGAATAATTCATATATGTCCAAAACAAATTAGCGGTAAAGCAAAACACTGTCTATGAAAAATAATTTGTTATTAATAGTTTTTCCTGGTCTAGTTTTGTGTTATATATAATTTCAATCATATCATTCTTTAAGCACTTTGTGTTTTGATGTTGAATACATTACAGTCTTGAACCATGTGCATATACTGTTTAATAAAATATAGTTCAGAATAATGAATAGATATTTTGATAATTGTATGCTATGTAGAAACCTGACATTGAATATAAAATAAATGCAATGATGATAGTTAAGACAGTAAAAAGATGACAATGAAGCTTCTTAAAAATTTTTTCTTCTTAAATAAAACATTCTCATAAAAATACATTTTAGTAAACTTTTCTTCAATATTACATGGATGGCATACTAAAAAGATAAGATGTATATATTTTGGAAAATTTCGTTGATTCTAATAGATCTGTCAATCCATTTACAGTGTCATTACTACTATATTATAGTTAAGTCAGCATATTAATTTTTTATATAACCTATAATATAATCTGTTTTATTAATTTAGCATTATAATATCTTCATGCCAATTTTTTTTCATTTTTTTTTATTCAAAAAATTTATTTTCTGTGAAATAAATATGCTTTCTTGTTCATTCCTGATTTTAAGTCATGCTTATTTGTTGAAATTTAATTTAATGAAGAAATTGCGCGATGCTTACCCATTATTTCATTAATCCTTTAATCAATAATTTTTTTTCTTTCTCATTCAGTAGCGAGATTATACTCGTATCAGGATATGTAGCTTTGATAATTGATTAACTTCTTAAAAATAACCCAATATGAGAAAACAGTTCAAGTATATTAATACAGTTATAAAGGTTCATGTTTTGATAAATGACAATCAAATTATCTGTCCATGCAAAGTTTAACAAGTTTGTTGTTCTCATTTATGCATTTATGAAAAAGAAAAAATCACAATATCAGATCAGGAAGCAAAGATAACATGCCATCAGAGATTTGTCATTACTGTATGTAATTTCATGCATTTTAATTATATCATTATGCAAAATCTTTTAAGAATTACGCTAGAGGCAATATTTCATATGTATATGAGCACAACTGCTTATCTGAATAATAGTTTTCTGCTATCTTTATCCTGTGAGTTTTATCTTTTTGTATTATCAACAAGTGCCATTTTCTTTGTTCATCATTATCATGCTTAATATTATTTGTATTTGTATTGAAAATATGTTAATGGAATTGTTAGTGATGTCTTATTTTTGCTAACATTATTTTCTATAGATGAAGGATTGTTCATTCAAACTGTACTCATACATCATTTCTAAAGATTACTATTTCTATGATGTTCCTGATCACAGAACAATACCTATGAGAGAACAACTTTACCATCATTCTTTCCAGCATCAGGTTGTTGATGAAATGGTCCTGGTCTTGATTACATTCATCATAAAGAATTTTAAAAAAAATAATGATCAAACTTATTTACAATAGTTAATTGTATATTGGAAAGATATATCCAGTTAATCATTATTGTGGGATATGCAGAAAAAATTTAAAAAAAAAAGATAGTAACAAAGAAGAGACAGGAAAGGGTGTTGAAGACAGGCGGGAAAAGGAAGAAAGAAGAAAGATATAAGTTGTTTTAAGTTGAAGTGGGGACCGAACGGAGGCAGGAGAAAGAAGGAAGATATAAGTTGTTGTTTTTAGTCGAAGCGGCGATCGTCTGTTTAATCATTTTTTTTACCAAGACTACATTATCAAAGAATTAAAGTATTCCATGATGATGATAAAGTATTGATGCTCTTTGTTGTTCCTGTGTGGTAAAGCTGTGGCTTACCACCCTGGAGGATCCAGGTCCCATACCTTAATTTTTTCGGAGGGGGTCTGGGCCTGGCCTGTTGAACCCCATCTTTCAACCATCTGGGTTGATAATGCCAGCTCTAGGGGTCTCAGCATCCTGATGCAGCTTTCTACTCCCTTATAGTTTTTCTGCTCTTATAATTTTTCTAAAAAAAATTGTTCAAACCATCCACTTTATAAATGAATACAAATGAGAGCTAGATACTTCATGAGAACTGAGAGTTTTTGACAAATTTTGCCAATTTGAATATCCTTCTGTGATTGACTTCTTTTGCTGGCAAATAACTTGCAGCAAAAGTAAAATACTCTGCTTACGGAACATTAATATATGAGTCATATTCATGGAACAATACCATTATTAGCTACCTTGCGATTATAGTAATTATTGCTAAAACTACTACCAAAATCATTTCATAGAAATTATTTATTTTGAATTTGTTTTGTCAGGCCTCGCTCAATAATAATTTTTTTAATTTTGTTGTTAATAATTTCAGGCCAAGTGACTAAATTGCTTGATTTAAATAATAAGTTCATTTTCGCTTACCAATGATGTTGAATTCATAATTGTTGATGTTAACGATTGATTGCAGGTAGTGGATTGCCATCAATTTTTCTAAAAAATTTGCCAAATTTTTCTCTTAACATTTCTTCCCTCAATTTCTATGGCCACTTTCCATTTTTGATTTTCTTCACCTGATAATTTTTTATGCATTTTTGAAATAAGACTATAAAAATGACAGTAAGTTTTTTGTTTTTTCTTTAAAAATTTGAAATATTTATGATTTAAAAGCTTACTTTCTTTAAAATGAATTAGAACCACTTCAATAATTAAAAGGAAGACAAATGCTGGGAACACAATAAAATGTTCAAAAAAAAATTCCAAATTCAAATAGAAATACTATACATCAAGCACTTTTCGCATTGTAGATTTTTATTAATTTATAACTAATATTTTCGATATATAGTGGTCATCAGGTTACACATTGGAACAGAATGTTATATTATTCCAAATTCAGTTGAAATAAAATTTGCTAATTTAAAAAGCAGCCAATAGTTGATAAAATTTTTCGTGTATTTCATGTGTCCGTTGTCATCATTGCACCAATGTAAACACGAGAGTTCATATACAAATGCAAATCATATAGAAATTTGCCTCTGCTTATGCAACAATACAATATTGAATGACAATATCAGTATTTCATATCTCCCCAGAAGGAAAAATGAGCTGTGTTCTGTCAGTGAGCAATAAAGAAGCATAGAATTTTGCTCAAATATTTTAATTGAGATCCAGAAGGAATAATTGTGGAAGTGAGAACAAATGACAAATTCCTCTCCAATGACATACCTATAATTTGTTTCAGAATGAATGTCAGTGAAGGGCTTATGGGATTATGTACTTCCTGTACTATCCTAATTACTTTGAATAAATGCTTCTTATTTCATTTTTAGCTTTTATGAAAACTTTGAACAAATGAGAATAAAATGTTTTATGGTGTTAACCTTCTAATTTATTATGATTAGCATTTTTTATTTGATACAGTGGTGTAACTTTTGTTACTTCCATTTAATCAGTTTCTTATAAGTGTTACTATTTGGTACAGCATGATAACATCAACCAATAACTCCATTCTTCAAGCATATGCTTTTGTCAAAAAGTCAAACTGGTTGGTCAATCAGTGATCAGTGGAGTAGAGTTCATTTATTCTGGATCGGATTTTTTCGACTGCATTCTTCCTTTAACATTTTGTTTTTATCTGCAATTCTCTCTTAGCTCATTGAGTTGAAATTACTATAAGAGCATTTTTTGGTAAAGTTTGCATATTAATTTAAATTGAAATGCAAAATATAAAAATATGGCAAAAATAGAAGATGAATTATGAATATATTCAAATGCAGAGAATGAATGAAATGTTACAATAGTGCCCACCATAAGTGCTGTTCTGACTTCCATTATGAAATTAAGCATATGATATATGTTGAGAAAAAGATAAATTTGGTGCCCTTCTTCTGAAGATGCCCTGATGTGGTGCATTGTCTGCTTACCAGGTTAAGCCGGCCCTGCCGGTTGACCCCATCATGGGTGTTGGCCAGCCTATGATGGGCTCTATAAGTGGCTGCCACCAGATACAGAATATCTCATGAGGATATGGCAGCTTAATCAAATTAACCAAATCTTTGCTGTTCATTTATCTCATTAAAAATCTCAATTACTTCCTCTTCTGAAGAACTTTATGTTGAGAATTTACTCTATCTCTCTGTAATCTGAATTAGAAACTTAACATTTGCTCAGAAGAGTTTTTATATATTTCTGATCTGTTTTATATTTTTATTTATCAGAAACCACTTTCTTTCATTTTCTTTGCAATTAAAAACTGAGCATACTTTTGCCTTTTTCTTTTGTTTTCTTATTTCAATGTCCATTGAATGTCCTAATTCATCCTGTTCAGTTCTTTCAATTCCTTTATCTGATTTATTGGAAATTCATTTATAATTGTTTTGTTGTCATAACAACAAATGGTCAAAAAATATCTGCTAAAATTTGATGAGAGATTAACTACTGCCATCTGCACTATGAAGAACTAACTGATTGCAGTTGAAAGCATTTTTATCAATTTTGTTTATATTTTTATATTTTGTAAACTTTAAAAGTAGTCTTTGACTATTATGAGTTTGGTTCAAACTCTGAGATCATAAGTCAAAGTAGTTAGAAGTTGAAAATGCCTAAAACATATGAATTGCTTACTATCAATATTTATTTTTATTATCCTCTTTATCACAATAAACTTAACAAATATAAAAAATACAAGAACAAGATGAAAAAAAGGATGGTTTCTGTATATCAGAAAGTGGACTCAAACCATGTGAATTGTATTGAAGATCACAGAATTTACTGATTACATCACTGTCATAAATATATAGTGGTTGTGGTTATTGTAACATGTATAAAGTGATTTTAAATTGAGGGTATCATAAGTTAAGAAATATCCGTATTTTTAAAAATATTTAATCAGTTGTAATGTAGCATTTTAGTCAGTTTTAAAATATAAAATATCATTAATATTTAAACTCATATTTAACAATATAAGATTTTGTAGTGCATTAATTATTAAAATATATCAATTTCTAAAAGTATAAGAAGATATAATTTTGAACAAATATTTTTTATATAATTTTAAATCAATAGATATAATTTAATATTTTTTTAAATTATTACATAATAATTTTAGATCTGTAAGAATTCATTTTCCATGTTAAACATTCTAATTTTTTTCCCTAGATATTCTGAACTAACTAAAGATATTCGACAGAATAAAGGAAATATATTAAAAGCTTCAGTTGATTATCTTCGCCATTTAAAACAAGAAGTAGAAAAGATACCAATTATGGAAGAAAAACATCGTAATTTAGAACAGCAAAATAAAAGACTGCTTCTCAAAATACAAGTTAGTTAAAAGATTTTTAAAAACATATAAAAATTAAAATATTGCAGATAGTTCAATATGTAAATCAAAATATTGGAGAAATTCATTTGATGATAAAAATCTACTACCAATACATCGCTTAACAGTGCCTACAATTTGTTTTTTTATATTTTTTTTATACAATAAATAATATATTACTTTTTAAATCTTTCACAATAGATGTGGCAATTCTCTAAATAATTTATGAAGAAATCTATAATGCTTATGGGATTAAAAAAATTAATTTAGCTAATTTATCAGTTTATTAAAAATTTGAGATAAAATAACAAATGTTGTTTAACATTTAAAACATGTTCACTGCCAGAACAATATAATTTAGCATGAACATAATCTAATTAATCTGCCTAACAAAATTTTGTGTAAATTTTTCTATTAATATTTTCATATGATGCAAAGCATAATACTGTATACATGATGACATCATATGTTGAACAAAATAAAACAACAACTAGTACTTTTGCTCATTAAAATTCAAATTAATTGTTTTTATTGTTCAAAAAAGTAATAATAAAACAATATATGAAACAGAAAATTTAGGATTAATAATGAATTTAACTTGGGTTAAATACTATACTGTCCATCTATCATTCTGATTACCAAAATATTAATTATAATTTTGTTTTTAGGAATTGGAATTTCATATGAAAATGCATGGATTGATTGAATGTAATACACAAATACAAAATACATCAAACATTTCACAACATGAAGAATCATTATTAAATCAAACAAGAAAGAAAGTATTGGATGAAAATATGAACAAGAATTCTTGTACAAGCCCAAGTTCTTTTATTGGTAAAAATGAAGAATTGGCAATGGATGAAGAATTTCACAATATCAGTAGTGATCCTATGTTATCATGGCATATAAATCAAGATGTTCTCCAATTGGAAAAAATGGATATATTATCTTAAGTAACAAAAGGTAGCATTATATTATACTTTTAGATAAAGTCATTATTTAAAAAAAAAAAATAAGATTTTATGATTTATGAAAAATAGAAATCTAAATCTTAAAAGTGTGAGTTATTCAATGAAAAGTTTTTTATTTCCTGCAGTGTTTATATAACTCAAAATTAAAATTAATAAGTTTGAATTTTTCTTTCAGTAAAATTATAAGAAAATGTAGAAATTTAAATAAAAAAATTATTCTTTTGGTTTTATTGGAAAACCAATTATTAAATGTTCATCATCAAAGTACATTAATAGATTTATTTTTATAAGAATTTATTAACTCAAAATAAATGCCCATTATAATGCATTCTCATTGTAAATTCATTGTATATTATATATATAAGTGTTTAAATGTTATAAATTAAATGTGTTTAATTTCAATTATTTAACAATAAATTTAATAGATTACAGGAAACTTTTCATAAATTGATAGATTTTTACTATCTTTATGAAAATAATAATTTTTTTGATTATTTCTGCTGTATTTTAAAAATTTTTTTTATTTGCTGTTGTTTCTATATAATTTATAATAGTAATACAGTATTGCTTATGGGCTACTGTCTGAAAAATAAATTCTATTTTAAACATTTATAGTATCGAACTTAAATCATTATATATAAATTACATAAAATATATAAATATTTTTTTATATAATTCTAAATTAGATCGTTTCATCTCAGTATTCATAAATATACAATATTAATTTTATAAACTCATAGTATATGCATTTTAACGTATCAAATAACCTAATATGACCTTTTATTTGATAACCTTTATTTGATAGAAAGATTGTATGACAATAATCTTTAATAGCAATAACTAGAATATAAAATTAACAGAGAAAGAAGAGAAGTATTAATTTTACAGTTGCTATGGGTGTTTTGATATCTACAGTAGTTCTCTCTTCATATACTGTACTATTCTGTTAATGTACTGTTGAACGATAATTGATTGCATTTATGAATTTACTCATTGAAACAGTTGGGTCATTCCATATAAAATCAGCAAAATTTAAACAAAGTGGTTGCTGCATGATTTTTGATTTTGATAAACTTTGGCATGTTGTTTATGTATATTCCCAAAGGCTCAAAAGTATTATTATTTACTTTAAAAAAATTTAATTTTTGAGATATGAGAAAGAATATGTATGGCGGCAGACTAAAATTTGTATATTTTTTACTTTTTATAATCACCTGTAGTTTTTTATGTGATTAGCACCGAGAGGTGGAATAGGTATCACTTAAAAGCATATAAAATGAGGCTTTCAACCTTGTATATTTTGTTTAAAAAATTCTAGGATTAACTAGTGTTTTGACACTCCAAACTCTGCAGAGGAAGATTGCATTTTTTTCATAACTTAATTTTTAACACTAACACAAACAGAGATAACCAAGTTTTTTCTTAATCTCTCATTACCCAAGCATAAGTAGATTTACAATAAAAATTATGAACCTTATTCTTTTATTCCTTCATATTAAAAAAAAATGGTCAAACCTGGAAAAAAATTTAAAATTTACCAACTTTGAAGATAAAAATTTCTTTGTGAGAGTGCCGCAAAAAAATCTGAAAATTTTGTGGTTTATAGTACATTTAATATAGATTGAAATAATAACAAATTTGAGTTTGGCTTTTCTTCCATTTTTGTGGGAGACGTAATCAAACTCAGGGAAAATGCAATTAATATTCCGTATTAATATCATAAGAAATCCCAGTCCGAGTAAAACATATCTGGCAGATATTTTTAATTCACACCACTTTTGAAGTTAGGTAACTCTTTCTTATGATTAAATAAATTTTGAGTTATTTTTTTATTAATTTTTGCATTTTCTGTTCAAACTATCTGGCAACCTTTTTATATAGCAACAATGGACTCTTCTGCTAAGTTGCTAGATAGTTTGAACAGAAAATTGCAAAAATTAATAAAAAATAGCTCAAAATTTATTTAATCATAAGAAAGAGTTACCTAACTTCAAAAGTAGTGTGAATTAAAAATATCTGCCAGATATGTTTTACTCGGACTGGGATTTCTTATGATATTAATACGGAATATTAACTGCATTTTCCCTGAGTTTGATTACGTCTCCCACAAAAATGGAAGAAAATCCAAACTCAAATTTGTTATTATTTCAATCTATATTAAATGTAGTATAAACCACAAAATTTTCAGATTTTTTGCAGCACTCCAACAAAGAAATTTTTATCTTCAAAGTTGGTAAATTTTAAATTTCTTTCCAGGTTTGACCATTTTTTTAATATGAAGGAATAAAAGAATAAGGTTCATAATTTTTATTGTAAATCTACTTATGCTTGGGTAATGAGAGATTAAGAAAAAACTTTGTTATCTCTGTTTGTGTTAGTGTTAAAAACTCTTAAGTTATGAAAAAAATGCAATCTTCCTCTGCAGAGTTTGGAGTGTCAAAACACTAGTTAATCCTAGAATTTTTTAAACAAAATATACAAGGTTGAAAGCCTCATTTTATATGCTTATAAGTAATACCTATTCTCCTCTCGGGGGCTAATCACTTAAAAAACTACAGGTTATTATAAAAAGTACA
The DNA here is from genome assembly GCA_000484575.1 of Olivierus martensii. NCBI lineage: Eukaryota > Metazoa > Arthropoda > Arachnida > Scorpiones > Buthidae > Olivierus > Olivierus martensii. The sequence goes on along the minus strand of AYEL01083209.1, from coordinate 27,595 downwards.
AAATATACAAATTTTAGTCTGCCTCCATACATATTCTATCTCATAATTAAAGTAAATAATAATACTTTTGAGTTTTGGGGAATATACATAAACAATATGCCAAAATTCATCAAAATCAAAAATCACGCAGCAACCACATTGGCTGATTTAAAATAGAATGACCCAGTTAGCAATAACTAAAATAATACTGGTACTAGTTACTCACCATTGTGAGTATATTATCTATACTCACAATTTATATTGCCTTAAAGTTACTTTATATACATTCTACGTTATTTACTGAGAATTATATATTCTTTTGCAAGTACAATTGCATACATTGCAAAACCCAGCAAAAATGGTACCGATCGATAGGGGTTTCGAGATACGCAAAGTATCCCTAATGAACCAGAGGTCAAAAGTCAAAGGCTAAGTTATAGAGGCTAAAGTTTCAATGGCATCACTGCCGCACTCAAAAACTTCGTTGTTTGCAAACGGTGCATGCTATTTGACGCTGTGCCTTGCCTCGCTGCGATGTGTGGAGCGAAGCGTCCAAGCTCATGCTCCGCTACTTTATGTTACCTAGACAAGTGTTTATAAATTATTTATTTGTGAATTCAAAAAATATTATGTCCTAAGAAGAAAATAAATTTATATATTAACTACTGAACTGTAAATCAATAACTATGACAACTTTCATTGCACGTTCCGTGAAAATTATGCAATAAAACTTTTTATAAGTCCTTTTCGATAACATCATTATCCTGGTCATCTCATAATATGAGAATTATACTTGCATTTAAATAATTTCATATGTATTCGCATTTATTTTCTAATTGAAAATTTTTATTTTAAGAATCTTTGTTTAGAATAGTTTTATAATTGAATATTTTATTATTAAATCTATATACTTAAATTAAAATATCGAAAATGATTATATCTGAATAAGAAAAGGAAAAGGGGAAAAAACAGCGAAAGAGGTTATCTTGATTTTATTACGAAGAACAGATGTTTGGACAAAATTTATTTTTATCTGGATTTATGTAGAAATAATTTTAATAACAATATTTCTGTAAACGAATATTATTATTAAATATTATTATTGAGAACAGATGTTTGGACAAAATTTATTTTTATCTGGATTTATGTAGAAATAATTTTAATAACAATATTTCTGTAAACGAATATTATTATTGAATTTTTTTTTAAATAAATTTTATGAGTATTAAATTTAAATTTATCTTATTTGATAAAGTTTCTGTTTCTTATGCTTTTTTTTAATTAAACTTTATATTGTATTTATATTTGAAACTTTAATAAATTCGAAATATTTTTCAAAATCTATATTTGAAATATTTCTTTTCAAAACTAATCCAGATTAAATTTTGTACGAACTATCGAATAAAAGATTGAAGAGAGTGATATTTTTTATTTACCTGTAGACTTAAAATATGAAACTTTTATACATTTATATCCTGTTCTTTTCGAAAGTGCAGGCAAGCATGATAAATCTTCATTTCATGAAAAAAATAATAATAATAACAGCACTTGCAAAAGTTTGAATAAATGCGTATAAATAATAAAATTTTTGTACGTATAAAATTAGTGCAGCTAAATAAAGGTTTTAATTACTAATTAGCAAACTATTTAATTCTCAGTAATTAAATACAGATGCAATCAATAAATAAAACATGTTTTGAACAAAATTAAAGTTGGAATTTATTAAAAATATTTTATATGTTCTATAACACAAAAGTATTAGATTAATAATTGCAATGAAAAGTCACTTTATTTTTTAGTATCACTTGAATATGAATGAGTTTTTAATTGACCTTAAAACTATTTTTTCCTTAGTTGAACAATATTTTGGAAATAAATTCCTACCAGGAGCACTTATGATAAGTGATTTCAAAAGCCATTTTAGTGAAGGCTTGAAATATGTATATACGAGATGCTTTCAGAAGTTTTTGGCATTGTTCTCGTTGCTATTAAAAGTTTCTTCAGTTCATTCTTCATGATTTATATTTCATGATTAATAATCTTTCATGTAGAAAACTGAGCTGGCAAACCCATTATTTTTCTCACATGAATGTAAATCCATCTTCATATATAGCTTTAACCACATTCCAATGAATGTGACTCACCTATCTTTTGTTATGTTCGGGGAAATGGTATTCTTTGTTATCTCTTACTTTTATTATCAAATTCAGTTATAATGCATACGATTGAAAGATTTGCCATTCTTTATATAAGCATAATAAATTTATTTTTATTTTAAAAAGATACAATAGAAAAAAATCAATCTTAATATAGATTTTTTTAATGTTAATTCAAATTTGTGTTTGATATAAGAAACTCATACATATAATGTGTTCAGGAATTGTTTTTAACTAGGTATTTATTTACAATATTAATATTTATAAGTTAGTCTACATATTTATTGATTATAATTCATAGTTATCAGGTCATTTGAGATCTTTGGAACATCAGTCCAATGTCCGAAGTGTAAAATTCAAATAATTCTATAGGTGATTTCCGGATTGATGGAAAAAGCAATTTAGGAAATCATGATATTAGGATTCTAATGTTTGATTTTCTTTGGAAAATACTACGATTATAAAAACAGATTGGTCTAGAATTCGGACAAAAGAACTGTTTTAGCGTACAGTTTATATATTACATTATGTACCAGAATAAAATTTATAATTTATATAATGATTCGAAATGATCTGTTATAGTTTCTACTCACATTTTTATAGCTATAATTTTTATGTATTTTAAAATATTATTTTATAAAATGTTGTTATACCATTTTTTAAAGAACTTTCCAAAAACTTTTTGTAATTCGTGATTTATTTATTTTTATTTTTATTTTTTGCGTGTTTATGTACTTGATAACAATTTAAAATGTTGAATTTTCATTTTTATAATTTTTTATACATGAACTTTAATTCTCTGTTAATAAGGAATTTTGAGGAATTAATAAAATATTTCAATAATTTTATTATGCTTTTATATTCGGTAATTTAGTAAACTGCATTAAATTTTACAATTTTAGTTATTAAAATAAATACGTGTAATTTCATATACTGTTTACATGTTCGTAAATTGCATCACTGTCACGCAGCTAGTGGAATTATAAAATATATACTATATATATCTTAACTACAAATTATATATCAAATGATTACGTAATATTATGTATCATATTTTCATACAAAAATAAAAATGCAGAATATATGAATCTTATGATGCTCGAAAAAGTTATGGCATTTGTGTTAATCTAAAGAAATAGTCAATATTAATTATAAATAAAGGGCCTGGCTAAAACAAGATGATTCTATATTTACGTAAATAGACTATATTATATTTTCGAAATTTTACAGTAATATATTTATTCCAAAATATACTGTTCAATATATACGGGAGAAATAAATATTCATGTTGTTCAGGTTTAAAATATATACCAAGCGTGTGAATCTTAAAATAAATATTTAAAATTTTCCATTATCTAATTATAAAAAATAAATTTTACTGAAAAGCAATATTTTTAGTTTGTTCTTAGAACGAGAAAATCAATAGGCTCTACTGTAATTTTAAACTTTAGTACTGTATAAATTAATATTTTATAATTTAACTATGATAATAAGCATATTAATATTTTATATTAATATGCTTATTATCATAGTTATTCTTATTCTAAATGTGGTTATATACAAATAAGACAAAAAATATAATATAGTATAAATAAATCAATGAAAAATATGCATTGATTAAGGATTCAAATAGAGTAAATAAATATTAAATGAATACAATTGCACTGCGAGTTTATGTTTGCTAAATGAGATAAGGAAAGCATAAAAAATTAAAATTACTGATTGGGTCCTAAAATTTAATCAATTATTCAAAGTTTAATATTATTAGGTAAGAAAAACTGCAATATAGTAAATACAGAATTATAGTAATTTATAGGAATAATTGTATATGCAAAATGTAAATTTTATATCAATAAATAAGAAATTTTACATTACAAATTATTAAAACTAACATTCTACAATTGAATAACTATACAGGAGAACACCAACTTATGATTATCCCTACTTACGATAGTGATTATTTACGATGAAAATCCGTACTTATGATGGCCGCCATCAATGATTTTGCAATAATGGCGACCAATCGACAGGATGGCTGGATTGTCGCCAAGATGGAAGCGTGTTGTATTTCTACCATACAGTATTTATATTTAATTTCGAGTCTTATACCTTCAGATTTTTTAGGTGTCCAGACTCGATCTGTTCAACTTCATTCTAAATGCATGGAAGCATTAAATTTTTGATCCGGCTCAGTCATCGATTCAACTATTGCAAAGTCCTATCGGCTCTACCATAGATGTGGGCATTTCATAATTGGGTCTGAAATGGATACGATTATCTAATAGTCAGCCAATGGTTGGGAAGTGGTGGTAAAAATAATTGCTTAAATTTGCTATAAACTTGGTTTAAACTAGTTTGAATTAAGCCACCAAGAAATACTTTTGGCAGCAGCTATTTTTAGAACCCCTATAGATTGTCTAACACCTATAGTGAGATCAATTAGAATATTGAAGAATGGGATTCAACGAGTTTGGTTGGGCCTGGAATTTTCTGAAAAATTATATGGGACTCAGAATTGAACCCGGCTTCGAGGTGGCAAACGAGTGATTCTGAATGATTCTGATCATGAAGCCGACGTTAGAAACTTGGACACAAAAAATAAACATTCCAACTTTGTTTTTACTTTGTATTTTCTTTAGTTTTACCCATATAAAATTCTGGTAGGCACGAAATATACATACAATTTACTCGTTTTATAGAGTAAACAGCGTTTATTGAACATTATTAAATGCTACTACTTTTTAAAAGCATATTGAATATTCTGAGTTCTGGCAATTGAGAAACATAACCTCCATTTATAACAATGCGCCTATGGAAAATCATGTTCCGAATTATGACGGATTTTTTTTTTGCGAGAGAGTTCGAGAGAGTAAAGAGGAACCTCTTTCCACTCATAGAGTACTAAGAGGCTCAAATGGTGTGAAAGATTGTATAAGTCAAAACAAGGAAGAATGTTTGAATTTAAGTAAAACCCCAATAATACAGTGGAAAAGTTTGTGCGAGAAATGTAAATACTTAAGAGTTTGCAGCAGTCCGAGGTTTAACCAAAGTAAGGAAAGAAATACAGGAGTGAAAGGATATGGACAAAGTATCGAATAAAAGAAAACTGTAACCACAGGATAAACTAAATGGAAAGGCAACTATTGTAAGATACAGAGAGAACCCAAAAAGCGTAGGAAAAGGCTCGGCCGGAGCCAGGCAAGAGAAGGGAGAAAATACCAGAGTGGGAGAAAGCCACAATGAAATGCCATCCTACAATGCTATATCAAAATAACACAAAGGAAACAATAGCACCGAACACTAGTGTTAAGATTGTGGGCCGTAAAGAATTGCGCGGTCTAAGAAACACGATATAACAAGTTTGATGGTTAAAGGATCCGAGAACAATTGGTGGAGTTGGACTGGCCAGGAAATAAGTCGATCAGTGAAATGTGATCGATTGTGTTTCCTCTGTGTTATTTTAACATAGCATTGTAGGACGGCATTTCATTGTGGCTTACCACTATTGTTCGAACAACTGAAATTTTTGAATGCAATTCCGTCGTAAGTTGAAGACCTCTTGAAATTAATTTTTGAGGCTGATAACAGCATTATGCTAGCTGTCTACGTGTGTACTTTTGAACTAATAAAGCGGATTTTTCATGACATTTTGTAATTATGTTCTAACACTAAATGCTAATAATGAGCATCAAAATGAACTTTAGTGTTCATCTTGATGCCCAGCATTTAACTCTTTAGCTTTAAAAAAGAGGACGTTCAAATTTCTGAGCTACTCTCTTAATCTCCTGAATTAGCAATGGATTTTTATAAAATTTAATAGGCTATTCATGTTGTTATTAAAATCGTCTTGACAATACATCGCACTTTAAATGCAATCAGTTAAAAATAGCGTACGATCAAATTTCAAAGGCTTCTCCTAATATTTTTTAAGCTGTTTAATAGAAATTTATAAAATTTAGCAGGTAGTTAGGATATCGATGCCAAAATAAATGTAAGTTTATTTAACCCTATATATTCATCTGATTAAAAATGGGAACGTTCAATTTTTTGAGGTTTTCCTATAATAACTATGAATTGTTTAAAACATTTTTATGATGTTTTTATATCATAAAAATTGATGATGATTTCAATGAAAAATATTTTAATCCTGCAACTTTAATAATTCCAAAATAAAGGAAACTTTCAGAAGTAGGTGATTAGTTCTTTCTGAATTATTTGTTTTATTTCTTTTTCGATAAAACTACTACTTTATAGTAGATTTGATGGATTTTTCTGATGATAATACTAAAATGATTAACACTATCACCATTTTTCACGATACCATCGATTTTCAGTTATGAATTTAAAAAAAAAAAAAGTCTTATGATTTCATTTTAATCGCTTGTAAAATATCTTAGGAATTGAACATAACAGAGAATTTATTTCCGTAATAATGAACAAACTTTGTTCATTATTACGAAAAGCACATATTATTAATGGATAAAATGTATATAAGACAATATATATATATATTTATTTATAAAAGTGCAATATCTATCTATTCCGCAAAGCATCTGTATCGTTTGACTTCTCAGGATGAAATTCTGCATGGAGACTTCCTGCGATCCCGTAAGTAACATAGACAACCAGCTTCGAAATCGCCTCAGGAGGAAAATTTGGGGGTGGCAGCAAAAATTGGTTCATTTAAATTATTCAGAGCGACATTCGAATTCAGAATGATGTCACAGCCAGTCTGAATGACGGTGATGATTTCTGGTGACGTAACAATGATGACATCACGACTACATTAAGTCACAATGATGATGACGTCATTGTGACATAATATGCTGGTATATAGGCCTAATGCAATATTTGTCTTCCTATCCCTTCCGCACAGTACAATTATTGTTTTAATAGCGTCATAGGAGCTCTAATTCCAAATTGGAAAGGTTTATGGATTGCAATGTTATTGGAAATTTAATTTTTGAGTGAATCGGTTAAATAGTTTGCATTTTTAATTGAATTTGAATTTACATTCCTTAAAAAGGAAGCAAAATATCGCTATATAGTAATAAATGTCAAAAATTTATGTTGTTCTGTTCTTGATCCTGTGAGTAACATAGGCTATCATCGACGAGATAGCCTACAGAATGGAGTATTTTGGAGTGGCAACGAAAATATCTTCATTTAAATCCTTCAAATTCGGGATTACGTCATAACAATGCCATTATGACATTGTAGTGATGTAATAATTGACGACGTCATGAAAACATCATTATTTCATGACGCACGATGATATTATGTTGATTACAATGTCATCGTGACATTACTGATTAAAATGTTCTAAATGCGAAAGATTTTTTTGATGTATAAATAAAAAAAAAAATATTCACGCAAATAAAATTTTTTAAAAAATATTTGCATTTTATGAAACTAGTTTTTCCCAAGGTTAATCTCTTATTAGAAAGGTGTTACTGCAGGTGTTTTTTAAAATTGAACAGAAAAAGTTAGTTGGTTTCAAATTATTATAATAAACGAATTATATGATAAAATGGTATTTTTGCATAATTCATGATCAAATTATTCTTTATAAAGTCTGTAAATTCACTGTGTCCATGCCAATACTAATGATGGGATCAATTGGAAGTCACTGCTTCCGGTTGACTCCATCATGAATATTGGATAGATATAGTGTCCTCTAAAAGTGGCTGCTACCGAAAGCCAATAGATTCGGTTCTTCCTATATAATTCGATGGCTTATAATATTTTGGTGATGATTAATATAATATAATCACATTAACATAACCTAAACTTTTTAAATTCACTTAAACTAATTAAAATTTTTTTATCTAACTGAAAGGTTATCTATCTGGGTTCAAATCCCGGATCCTTCAATGTTTTCAGTAATGGGATTCAGATATAATTATTGATCCCCATTGTTTTAATCAAGTTCAAATTCATTATTTGACTCCATTACAAGAGTATTCAGCATTTGTGGTCTCCTAACACATCCATTACCTATTAGCCTTCTATAAATTCGGAGATATATGAGTATGATTGCCGAATTCGGAAAGTGTGATATCAAATGTCTGTCTGCGAAATGATTCAAGAATTAAATATCTTGAAACATTTAAATTTAAAACTTATTCTATATTACTTATTAATTTTGTAAAGAGTACATGGTAATTCGTGATATCATAATATGACGGCGATTCGAAATTTTAAAAAGAAAATATCTTTGAAATTTTTTGCCACACATGCATTTGAAATTTTTTCTTGTAAAAATTATCATTTTCAATCAACATTTTATCTATATTTTATTATCAGTTAGTAGGAAGTATGAGTTGTTATGATTTTCCTTATTTATGAATATTATTCAGTCCCGATAAAATTTCTTTTTTTGGATCTTTATCTTCTGCAATATCTTTTTTGTAATAAAAAAAATCTTTGAACTTTTAATTATATTTTTGGCTAATTTTAACGAATTAAATTGCCCATTTGATCATGCCTATATTTATATTTCATCTGAGTTACATAATAATTTGCAAAGATTTTTTAACACATTCGAAGATATATGATTCCAGCAAGAAGAAACAGCACAAGATGTTTACCTTGAACTGTTTCTTCTTGCTGAAATCGTATATCTTTTTTCTTGCTGGTCATCAGTGATGTGCCCTTTAAAATATAATTTCCTGTAAGTTTTTGTATTAGTATTTCTAACTTTCCGTTATTTTACAATCAGAAATTTTTACATTCAGATAAATATTATTATAGACAAATCTAAAATAGTAGCATTCTAATTAAATATAAAAGTTTAAAAGCTTATTCTATATATGAAAAAAATGAAAAAAAGAAAGATTTTTAAAGTTGTTCGAGCTTATGATAGTGTTTTGTAAAAAACATTCTGCTGAATCCAAGGCTGAATTTCTTTATATTATCAACATTGTTACTTGTTTCTATTCTGACATGGAGTGCGAAGATTACGGTGATGTATCTTTGGCAGAACAATAAAATGTGTATTGATATTTGTGTTATATTCTTAAAAACTGCCAAGTTGATAGATATATTTTTCGTGTTTAAAATTTATTTTAAATTTTGATATTTCGTGTTTAAAATTTATTTTTAAATTTTGATTTTAAAATCGTGTTATTGAACAATTACACAAATTATTATTTTAAAAAATCTAAAGGACAAAATAAAAAAATAAAAATAATTGTTGTTTTATTTATTTCTATTCAATAATTTAAAATATCGATAAAATGTGCTAACAAAATTATATATTTATGAATATAATCCATAAATTAATCAAAATAATAAGTAAACCGTAGTTGTAAAAAATTACATCAATAAATTAAGACAATTTAATTTTTACCAATATAGTAATTCACTTTTCGATTTATCATCGATTAAAAATTGAATATTTTTGGATTATTGCTTCTTTATATTATAGACTACAGTATAGTGTATATTATTAATCATAAAGACATGAAAATCAATTTCTTTTTCTGTGAATTATTACTATTAATTTAAATAATAAGAAATAAGTAAATCAGTCCAGAAAATGCTGTATATTAATTTTATATCTTAAAAAGTTATATAAAATACCGTATAAAAAGGATATTAAAACCAAGTGATGTCTTGCTTTTATTATTATTATTATACTGCACAGTCTATTATTTTCGATATTTTAAAACTTTCTTAATGTAATTGTTATATGTTAAATGGACTATGCAGTATAATAATAATAATAAACAATAAATCATTATAATAAAAGTAATAATTAAAACTGAAATATAAAAAGATGCAGGTCAATCAATTATTCTGAGATAGAAATTAATTATTTTTATAATTTCTCAAAAATAAATTTAATATGCTATCCAAAATGTATAAACTGAAATATCTGCTGATTCTATCTAAGAAACTCATGAATTTCTTCAATTATAATTATCCGATATATCCAACATATATCTCTCTATCTTTTCTCAGTTGAAATATATCATATTTCCTGATGAGCTCCTATCTATCTGACGTTATTTCCCTCGAGAAGACTTGATAACGTAAAAATCTCCAAAAAATCTATAACATCAAATCAAATTTGATTCTTCTAGCTTCAAGCATACCATTTTTCGATTTGGTTAATGAAGAGAGTATATAAACCTCTTTTAATACATTCATTTAAATATATAAATTGGATATATACAGCATATAAATTGTGTATATATATATATATATATATAGGCTATAAAATACATATATACATTTAAAAATATAGTATATTTACTAGAATTGAAGACATCAGCTATAATTCATCATATGATTCGTTTGAGAGTGTCAAACGAATACGATCACAAAAATAAATTCTAATTTTTTAAAGATTCAAATTTTGCATCGCTTATAAGTCAGAAAATATAGCAATACTAAGCAGTCATTATCCATTTAGAGAAGTGCAAAAAGCTTATAGATGGCTAAGAAATACCAACGTTCTGGAAAGAACTAATTCATATACAGTCCTGTATTTTCTTCATGTAGTCATTATCCATTTAGAGAAGTGCAAAAAGCTTATAGATGGCTAAGAAATACCAACGTTGTGGAAAGAACTAATTCATATACAGTCCTGTATTTTCTTCATATTACTACTATTGTATTTTGGACAATTAAAAATACTGAAAAAATATTATGACTTGGAAATCATTTTCAATATAATAAAATATCGTTAATTCGATATCGGTTAATTACAGATATTAATTCGAAGTAAGTTACAATCCCTGGCTTAAAGTATATAATCTTCTGTACATCAAATTGGGCGGACCTATCTTAAAATTTTAAAATATTTATATTTGATCAATAATTCAAATATAAATATTTTAAAATGCTACAATTGTTTTAATAGCGTCATAGGAGCTCTAATTCCAAATTGGAAAGGTTTATGGTTTGCAATGTTATTGGAAATTTCCTTTTAATTTTTGAGTGAATCGGTTAAATGGTTTGCATTTTTTTATTGAATTTGAATTTACATTTCCTGATTAAAATGTTCTAAATGCGAAAGATTTTTTTGATGTATAAATAAAAAAAAAAATATTCACGCAAATAAAATTTTTTAAAAAATATTTGCATTTTATGAAACTAGTTTTTCCCAAGGTTAATCTCTTATTAGAAAGGTGTTACTGCACAGTATATACCCCGTCGAAACAATTAAATGACCTTGTCAGATAATGGGATTTGAGCTAATCACTCTGCACTTGTCTAGACAATAGAATGTCAGAGAAGACGAGATATGTAAGCTAGATTTTGAAATGTTAGAAGTTTATAAAATGTTTTTTTCTTTTTTCAATCGTGTTCTTAATTAGTTATTGATCTTTTAAAAAAATTAAAAAGTTATTCTACGGGCCAGTATCACTTTTTAAAACTTCATTTAAGTATAAAATGCTTTTTAAAATGATCGCAATTAGTTAAATGATAAAAAATCTAATAGCAAATATTTAAGAACGTTTTTATGCTATAAAAGTAATCATAAAATGCGCTTTTAATGAGAGAAACTGTTTTAAAGGCAAATAAACTACCAATTTTTCAATTGGCTTAACATTCTTTTGCATTCTTCTATACATCAAAAATTTAATTTTTAATTCTATTTGTTTGTATCTAGGACTCTTTATACGTTCGACATCCTGAATAACATTGTTTTTAAAATTTTTTTTTCCTAATTTTAAATACAACGAAGACCGAATTCTCCTTAGGAAGTCTGACGCAACAAGCGCTCAGCAACATTAATCCTAATCAATTTGATAGGCTTTAATTACATAAAACGCTTTTGCATGTTTATACAAGATATTAATTAAAATTACTTTAATTAATGTGTTCTAATGCTTTGTATTTAAATTTGTTTAATTAGCACGCAAAATTTTTCAAAATTTCTGTGTAAACTTATCCGAAGAAATATTAAAAATAAATCATATTTAAAATTTACTTTTAATAAATTATTATTTAATTATTATTCCAATTTCGTCTCTTTTTATTTTTAAATTCGTATTTCGTAAACTTTGTCAGATTTGATTAATTCGACTTCATTATTGGTATTCCAATAATATTGTTACTAATTAATTAATTCAAATTAACTTCCGATAATTGTCAATGCGACCTGACAATCGCGAAATTTAATTATATATTCAGTTGATTAATTGAGCGATGAATTATTTAAAAGTTGTATAAATTTTGGATAATTAGCATCAATAGAAACCTTTCATTTAGAAGTCCTGAAAATTTTCAATCTAGCGTTTATTTTCTAACAAATATAAAATTCTCTCATCAAACTCTAATTTAGAACAAGGAAGTCTTAAAAGTATTTATTATAATTAATCCAGTTTTTTTAGTTTATAGAAAAGCCCGAAAATTAACTGAAGAATTTGAAAATTGCAAAAGATTTTTCTTCTAGACTAATACATAATTAAAGACCACGGACAAAAAAAAAATAATTCAAAAAATGTTTAGTTTTTTTTACTTAAATATTTTAAAGTTCACTTTTGACTGGTTCTAAAATTAGAGTACTAAAAATGTGAAGCGGCCCTCGGTAATAATGAAAGTGAAGTATGTCACTTAGAAGATTGAATAAAACTTTTGAATATGTAAAAACTGTCTTTTTTGACTTATAAAATTTGATAGTAAAATGCGAATAAGTTAAGTGAAGAAACTCTACAGGGATTCAACAAAAGGCTCTATTAACTTTCTTCAATAAAGATCAGTGTCTCCGGAGATTTCGAGAAACTGCCGGTCGATACTTAACTATATAAATATGTTTACATAAAAAATGCAACAACGAAAAATGTTTTATTTATCCTACGTTTTTACGATAGAGATTACATTATATAAAGCTATATTTTGTGTTTATAATTAAATATAAATTTTAAGAATAATTGCTTGCATTAAATAAATGAAGGATATTTTTTTTAAGTATCGGAAATTGCGCGCTGTTTACGATATTTAAGATCGTTATCTTTTGACCTTCAACTTATTTCATGACCGAAAAATCAGGATGTGTTTACAGTGCATATGGGTGTAGTTATTTCAACGCCCAAGAAAAAGTAATTAGTGGTGCTCAATAATCCCTATGACAACATGGAGTAGGTTGGAACAAAATTGATCGTCTCGCTGTCTTGATTCGGATTAGCTCAATAGACTTGTCATTAAGATCAATACATTTGTCTTGTCGATGATAATGCCTTTTTAAACTTATTCAAACAGTACTTTTTTAAGGAATTTTAAATCCGCTTAAAAAGTATATATGTAAAGTGAATACAAGATAAAATTCGATTTATCTTCAATCTAAGTAATTGATTTTAAGTTTTTACTATCTTTTGGAAAAATCTGTTGAGAAAAATTACATTTTTGATAAGATAAAAAGTTATTTTTACAGTTAGATAAAAGATATAATGATGATAAATCCAGAAACATTATTTTGGGAAAGACTATTTTTTGCGTGTTTTTAAATAATTAAAAAAATTTTTTTTTTCTACAAAATAGGGAAATATTTTTTTGATTAAGTTATAAAGTTTTTACTTCATTAATAGGCCGCATTCGTAGTTAAATCACGTGAAAACAACAGACACATATTTAACCACTGGTCGAATTGGTCGGAATGGTCAATATGCACAAGGACTTGTGGAGGTGGAGTGAGACAGCGCAGCAGAATATGCTCAAGAAGGTGAATAATATGTAATTATAAATTTTCGTAGTTTATGTAAATATTTTCATAAGATCATATCTCGCGAGTTAAGTAAAGTTTCTGGCGAATTTAAAATTAACTTAAACAAATATTAGTTAATTTAATTTTGTAACGTTAATAGAGTAACACAATATTTATATAGGACTATTTTTAAACAATTAAGTTTCGGAAGATATAACCAACCTTCGCCTCTAATATGTCTAGGAGATACAACGGAATACATTATTTGCAATTCAGAGGTAAGAAAATTAATTATAATTAGTTTTAAAGCTATTTTTTTAACCATGTTAAATAGATTCTCTACCTGTTTAGGACTGCCCTTCCGGAACTGCAGATTTTAGAGAATTTCAATGTTCGCTTTATAATAAACGACGAATATCCGATCAAATGATACAGTGGGTGCCACAGTATGGAGGTAAATATTGAATTACTACAGGAACATTTCTATTTGCATTTGTGTTTAAGTACAGTATTATAACTGTTTTTATATAAAAATTTATTAACAAATTTTATGTCAAATGATGTAATTACTGTGTTTTGATGATATGTATGCAATTTTGTTAAGAATATTTTTTGTTATGAATAACGTAATTATCGGAATAGCAGTAATAAACTATAGTATTTTACTAGCTATAGTTTATTTCTGCTACTTATTATTGCTGCTATTAGAATATGATTATTTTTACAAACGAAACTTTCGAATGAATAGAGATAGGCAAAGAAGGCCATTATAATTCGATGCCATCTTATATAGGCTCTACTATATACGTTTTGAGATTTGACCTAAAAGGGGCATTCATCGGTAACATATCATTTGCTTAAAGCAAGTTTGTTTTTTACAAATACTGATTTTTCTTTTTACAGTTACCATATAATATATAGTTACCAGAATAAAACTATAATAAATTCATCGTTCAAGAATATTATGCAATAAAGTGCTTTTTATACAAAAATCAATAACATATTTTGCATCACTTCTTCAGCTATGATATATGGAGTGCAGTTATATATCTTATTATATCAGTTATATATAATATTCAGTTATATATCTTAGCCTAACATCTTATATATTATATAAGTTGATTCGACTGATCTTGTTCATTTTGTTTCCCCACTTTGCTCAAATCATGCTATTTCTTAATCCAGTATTTGCCAAACTGATTAAAATTTCATTACAAATTATAAGAAATGATTTAGCGAGATATATTATTAATTTCCATTCAATTGTTCACTAAATGTTTTTAAATGAGTGAGAAATTTCTTCCATTTGATTTATCTTGTTCTATTGAATAAATTGTTTCTTTCACTCTACTGGGATAAGAGATAATTCAGTTGGCATGCTGTAATTTTTTTAAATCGTACATTTCAGTACCAATATATTTATTTATAAAGACATTTTTTTCTTTTGTAAAATTAGATTTTTCGTCCAAATATTTGACTTTAACCACAACCCCAAAAACTGACTTCCATTTGCTTTCCTTTATAATTTAATCAGAACAGCTATGAAAAAATAAGCCAAGTACAAATCGAAATAAGGATATCTGCTGCAGCTTAAATCTGGCCATTTTAATTAATACTCTTGCTTTATCTGAAATCGCCAACCAAAATAGCAGAATTATAAATTAGCAAATATCTTGATTTTTCTTTTTCTCTTTGGAAGCAAGAATAGTGCTATAATGTCTTTATCTTGTGTCTCGATAATGCATATAGTTATCTTTTTATTAAATTTCGACGGTCGCCATCTTGTAAAGGAATTTAAAATATTCAAATATAATAGGCACGTAAGTTTAGATGATAAAGAAAAATTTTGACTGTTTTGAGATTTTATTTTTAAGGTATTTAGCAACGGATAGTGATTTATTATTTCAGTTTTTTAATTCAAAAAAAGTAGTCTTCATAAATATTTTTTAGTAATAATTTTCGTTTAAATTATAACTTCTGTCTGATCAAAACCTATAATTAAAAACTGCTCTGAGTGAAAACATCATATAAAATGTTCAAGCAACTTACATTAAAATTCTTTTAACCTAGTCTACGTACTTAAAAAAGTTAGTGAAACTACATGGATTTTTTTTAATTCTTAAAATAGTTGAAAGCAAGGTCATAAACATAGAATTAAACTCCTGAAGCAGATAATGTTGAAACGTAATACCTGTAATTGTAATAACATAATAAAACTTGATAAAATTTTAATAAAAATATATTAATATACCTGTATTAGTATTATCAGTATATGTGGTTTTGTCCTAGGAGAAAATCCCTGTGAATTGAGATGTCAAGCAAAAGATCGCAGTCTTACCTATAGTTTCGGCAAAGTGATAGATGGAACCCGCTGTTTTCCAGGAGGTGAAGAACTCTGCGTTAATGGAAGATGCCTGGTAGGTCTATTCATTCTAGCAGTTATCCGATAAAGACTCCGCTGCAGTTTAATCCTTAGTGACTGCAGATTTATTAACTATTTTAGATCAAATTTTTGATTTAGGATCTTAACTACTTATGCTTCATAAATTTTCAAATGAGATTCATCACCAAGATTCGTTCTTAATTTTAAATAGAAATCATAAAATTCTACGATTGTGACAACACAATAAACTCGAGTTTGTTGTGTTTTTTTTTTTTTTTTTTTCAGAATATTAGCAAGTACTGATGTTTTTTTTTTTTTTTTTTTTTTTTTGATTGAAGCTTCTCCACCAATATTTATTTAATCTATAAAGAAAAAAATTGCTTATCACAAATTCTATTTTTCGAGAGATTAGTTTCATAAAAATAGAAAATTGCGATTTCCATTTTTTTTTTTGTAAACAATTTTCGACTCGTCTATGCTGTACAGTATTTGTTTTCTGATCGTTGATATTGGAAAATTTCTCAATTTAATCGAATTCTTTCCGAAAGTGAAAATATATTTTGCTAGTACAATATAGATTTTCTGTTACTCTGGAAATTCTTAAGACAATGATCTAGTACTGCTTTTTAATTTTTTATAAATACAAATTCTTTGCTTTTCTACGATAAACTTACAGCGAATTTTCCATTTTATTGATACTATAGCGAGCGCCATCTGGAGAGAATAAATTTTATTAGTTTATATAATGGATTATATAAACCAACATTGAAAGTGTTTTGTTTTTTTTTTATTTCTTTACATAAAAAGTTTATATTATTTAAAAATTTATGAATTTAAGACTAATAAAATTTATATAAAAATTCTTTGAGATTAGATTTAAAAACCAATTTTTTAGTGCTGCCATCTATGAAAAATTTATAAAAAAAATAATCGGAGGTTTATTAAATCGTAAATTTTTTAAAATTCGAAAATATTTATCCGAATTGTTTTAATATAAATTTAAACTGAAAATTTAAAGATTAAAATTAAAAAATTAATTTTTATGATTAAATGATCATTATTTAAATATTACATTTAACAATAGGAAATTATTCGTAATAAAATCCGCCATTTTTTAAAATGTTTTCATTATTTTAAAATTTTTAATATTTCTAATATATTTTCAAAATTTATAGTTTAATATATAGCCATAAACTTTATATGAAAACTATAATAAACTAAAATATTGCCTCAATTTTTTTATATAGCCCGTAGGATGCGATAAAAAAGTTGGCTCCGACACAAATTACGACAAATGTGGAATTTGCGGTGGTAATAACTCCACTTGCATTCATTACAAAGATATTTATTTGGAACAGTTTCATCATAAACCCGGAACGAAGAAAGAAGGTAACCTTCATATTTTCAAAAATTTCACACAAGTTTATATATTTTATCTTCCATAATAACGGTATGTTCTGCCTTTTTAATATTTTAAGATTTTTAAAATGCATTAATTTTTATCACCGATGATGATAGATAAATTCTTATTCCTAGATTACCAAGAAATTGCAGTCATTCCAGCAGGAGCTACACACATAGAAGTTCATGACACAAGCAGAAACTATCTTGGTAAGTTTTTCTGCAATATAGAACAGGATTTCGAATCTATTTTCAAATGGTTTCTCTCGCTTTAAAGTAAATATTGCAAATATTTGAAATGGAAACCATATTAAATTTGGTTTAAATCTTTAAAAATTTGGTTTGATGCCATTTTAACAGCTGCTTCGACAAATCGGGGATTCATTTAATACTTTTTATGATAGTATTCGAACTGAGATTCGGAAGTTCTGTGTTGGCATATAAAGGCAAATTGCTGCCAAACATATTGCTGACATTAGCTGTTATACTTCATCTTCGTATGTGTTTCGTAATCTGTCAAATATGTACCAAGCAACAAAATATTTAGCAATGATTTAACAAATGAATATAAATTTTTTAAAATTCGACATTGTTTAATGTGTTTTTTGATGTTTTAAGCATTGAAAGATGAAAAATCTTACAATTTGAATGGAAACATGGCAATTAATTGGCCAGGAGAATATAGAATTGCAGGCACAAATGTTCGCTATACCAGATCGTGGGATCATAATGAAACATTGATGGCACCCGGACCCACAAATAAAGATCTTCATCTCATGGTGAGTAGCATTTTTTGTTTCCGAAATTTTAGAATTATCAATTTAGTCTCATTGAAAGTATTTTAGATGTTGTTTAGAGAGAAGAATCCTGGCGTATATTACGAATATTGGCTACCAAAAGAAAAGCGTGCAACCGTCCACAAAGTGGATGATTTTATAACTACTAAGTTACCAATCGTGCATAGTCCTGCACATACACATCATCATCATGTGACGACAAATAAGCCATCGGAATTATCTTTTAAAGAAGGCAATCATCATAATCATCGCAATAATAATAATAATAATAATAATAATAATAATAATCATAAAGTTAATCATCAAGCAGATAATCATAAACCCGTGCACGTAAAGCATCATCGGAAACTGATTCCAGAATCAACGACGAATGAAGTTCACGGAAGTAATGATCTGAATTATCCACATTACTTAACTGACAACCGGATAAATCGAAAGCACGAAAAACCCAAAAATACTAAAAGTACTACTGAAACCTTTTCCATATCAATAGTGTCAGTCCCTGAAGGGAAAAATAATCGGACTCGTGTCATTACTAATGGAAGAAATTACTATAGTAAGTGAATAATTTCTTTTAGTTTATTGATGACGGTATTGTATTTGAGGATTTTCTTTTTTTCTTCTAATGAATGTATTTAATAATTCAATTTTCTATTTAACTAAAACTGCTTTGAAAATCTTTAATTGATTAGTCTTTTAGATTGTCAGTTTGAATTATTTAAAATAATTAGAAGAGCAATCTATTGCGGTTAACGACAATATTTAATTATTCTAAGAGCATTATTAAACATTGCTTGAATTTAATTAACTAGAAATGGTTTGGAAACGTATGCATAAAATTTACGGCTTTAATCCGAATTCAATTAATATAAAATATGAATTTGCTAATGAATTTAGTGTAGTGTATCCCTCATCTCTCATAAGCTTTAATATTCCTCAACAGTTTTTACATGATTTATTATATAAATTTTATTTTTATTGTTAAAAATGCGTGCAAAATATATTGCGAATATATTTATATATTATATAAACTTAACCAATAGGATATAAATAAGTCTGAAATCCTATTTTTAATCAAGAATCTTTATTAACTGACCAATAATTTAGATTTTTAGTAAAAAATAACTTCAGAATTATTATGAACATAAGTATATTTGAGAATCAAATATCTGTCGATTCAAATTTTAATTTGTATTTATTATGCAAGGAATTTGATTATTGATGTTGAAATTAGAAAATTGCGCCCATTCAAACTGTGAATGGTAGTTATTTGAACCGTAAAATTCCATCACTAATTCGATTACTTTATAAAATCCTTTCAATTGATCATATATTAAAATGGCCTTTATGTAGTTACTTTTCTATCTGTTATCAAACATCAAACATGTTTAGAAGATAGTTTTAAAATTTTCATATTTCCATTTTAATTGATCATATATTAAAATGGCCTTTATGTAGTTACTTTTCTATCTGTTATCAAACATGTTTAGAAGATAGTTTTAAAATTTTCATATTTCCATCTTTTTAGTATTTTTAAAACTTTGTTACCTATGGAGGATATGTTTATTTTAAAGCTTTTATTTATGTTTTTGGGAGAAGTTTTACTTTAAATTTTTTTGCCTGTGTCTTCGGAAGCTTAACTTTCGATATTCATTTTATTGTAATTCATAATTTTTTTATAAGAGCATTCAGTTTACTATATTGTGAAATTTGTATTAATAAAACTCTATCAAATTTTAAATATATTTATTTTTAGGTAATTGTCAACCATGTATTAAATCGAAAGATTTAGTGAGGCATTTTTGCACTGATGATTTTGGTAAGTTATTCCCAAATTTTTTTTCTTAGTTTAATTAATTTTACTATTAAAATATATTCACATTTTTATTTTTTGTTTTAGTTCTTAGAGTGAGAATTTTGGATTACGATATTGTTCAGGGCGAGACACGCTACGAAGCTGACATTCTTCAGTCTTACAAGAACAACATGGACTTGCTATCAAGAGAATATATATGGACACCAAACAAATGTCGGTGTCCGCGTATGAAAACTGGACAGGAGTATCTTGTAATTGGCAGATTGGATCATAATTACAGGAAAAACGAAAGCAGGCTCATTCTTAACGGAAACAGTTTTACTAGGCGCTTCAATACCAAATTCGAGAGAAGAATATTAAAAGTGAGGAAAAATCAGCATAAAAAGTGCAAGAAATTTTCATAATATCTCTAAAATCATAGGCTAGTGTATATTTTAAACAAGTACGAAACTGCATTTGGACAGTTTTAACTTCGTCCATTAATTAAAATTGGCTACCATCGAAGACTAATACTGTGAGCCTATATTGTGAACAGCTGGAAACAAAAAATATATATATTTAAACTTTTCGTATAGCCTGCCTCAAATCTTTTTATTTATATGTGACGAACACTTTGTTCGAGTCTTGTTTTCAGTTATTTAACTGAGAGAGTTCATGGGTTGAAGCTTTTTTTGCTACCTCCTGAAAGAACTATGTAAAACTTATTTTCAGAGCTTCTAGCTGGTGTAAAACAGTTTTTTTTATTGAATTTTGACTCCGTTTAAATTTCGCATAGTTGTAAAGTGACGAGATTTTTGTTATTTCTGTTTTGAGTTTAAAAATGTTTAAAAGAAAATGGGTGTGTGTAAACGTGATTTTTTTTGTCTTTTTCCTACTGTTTGTTGCAGTGCGACTTTTCTCAATACTATTGTATAAAAAAAAGGGGAACATTTCCATAATTTTGTTTTCATACTAGATACTAAATTTATTCAACCTAGATCAAATTTATTTAATTGTTTCATTTTTATTCGGATTAAGAATAAAAAAACACTGATATGCAAATTTACATTCAGCTATTCATAAAAAAATAATTTTAATTCTAATCAGTTTTTAAATTTTATTATATATATAAAAAAAATCGTTAGTTTCCTAACAGGAGGCATTCTTTAATAAAAACTTGATTTGGAATATCGCTCTTCATATTTTGAAAAATTTGATTCATTTCTGCATTAGTGAATAAATTCAAAAGCTGAGAAATTAAAAATTAACTTGTCAATAATGCATTCAAACTAAGAAATTTTTCATTTGTGAATTTTTGTTTATAACAATGTTGGAAAAATTGGAATTAGTTATATAAGAAATTTAGAAATCAATCTTTGAATTTGAGAAGAATGCTAACAAATCCATTTAAATAAGAATGATCAAATACAGTATATGAAATTTTTAAATCAAAAATCTATAATATTTAATAACTAAAAAGATAACCTTGGATTTCATATATACTATATTTAAAATTATCTGGAATGGAATGCTGTCAATCCGATTTCGAACATTGACTCTGCTTCTGAAAGTATAAGCACAATACATTTATTATTATTATTCAATGCCACATTTCCTTGTTTTATTCAAGTAAACAAAACTCCTACAAATTTAAATTTCTAAACATTTTGCAGATAAATATAAAATATAATGTAAATTATTTTCAAATATATTTTTCTCTTATCCTTAAATCCCTTTCTCTTGTCATAAAATGCATTTTTCAACACAATTTTCCCTGAAGAAATATTTATGGATGACCCAATTTCTGATAAGCTTTTTCTAATAATTTGACTTGTTATATTACTTTAAGAAAAAAATCTATAGAAAGATTTTAAAGTACATAAATACAAAATTTTATAACTTATTTTCGCGCACGTTTTAATATAATTAAAATCCTCATGAATTTAAATACAGTATTTTTTTTATTTTTAAAATTTAAAAATTTTATATTCGCATGAAATAATTTAAGAAATATGTACTACTGTTTATCTGTAGCTGTTTTACTTATTTTCGCGCACGTTTTAATATAATTAAAATCCTCATGAATTTAAATACAGTATTATTTTTAAAATTAAAAATTTTATATTCGCATGAAATTTAAGAAATATGTACTACTGTTCATCTGTAGCTGTTATCTTTTAAACAAAATCAGTAAGATACGGCACAAATTGTTTCTATATAAGTGAATTATCCTACTTCTAAAATTCTTATTACCACCATAATAAAAATATTACATATCGCAGCTATCGAGATTATTACTACTAATAACTAGGAATATTCGTAAATGTTTTTTATTGAAATTATTAATTTTAACAAAAGCTTAAATCATTAATAATTTTTAAATTAAAAATCGTGACTAAATTATAATTTGCTTTGGATCATATCGATATTTCAGTACCTTCCATTAGATTCCTTTCATATTCTATATTAATTTACAATTTATCAATTCTCTTATTAATTTTATTAATTAATATTAATGATAACATAGTCTGTATTAGTTATCTAAATTTTTAAAAGCTAAAATCGGGTTATATAATTTTGTTTATGCACTGATTGCATGTTTCATATAATGCAGTTATGATTTATATTTATCATGTAAATAATTATACATTATTTTAAAATGTTAGCACTATACTGCATATGTAAGAACAGGTATCCCTCCTATAAACACAGCTTCTTACAACACGGTTTCGCTCTAACACGATTTGAAAATTGTGGAAACCCTCACATAACACGGTACTTCTACAGCGCGGTATTTATTTAAGACATTTAGAAAATGACGTTAATTTACAATTTATCAATTCTCTTATTAATTTTATTAATTAATATTAATGATAACATATTCTGTATTAGTTATCTAAATTTTTAAAAGGTAAAATCGGGTTATATAATTTTGTTTACGCACTGATTGCATGTTTCATATAATGCAGTTATGATTTATATTTATCATGTAAATAATTATACATTATTTTAAAATGTTAGCACTATACTGCATATGTAAGAACAGGTATCCCTCCTATAACCGACTTCTTACAACACTGTTTTGCTCTAACACGATTTGAAAATTGTGGAAACCCTCATATAACGCGGTACTTCTACAACACTGTATTAACTTAGGACATTTAGGAAATTATGTTTACTCTCCTACAACACAAAATATTTTCATTAATTTTTGTAAATTCATACTAGGGGGACACAAATTGCAATCATCGGGAAATACTTTGTTAAAATTAGTCATAAATGCAATTTCGCTAGTTTGTCATGAAAGGCACGATATGCAGTCATATTTTCGATTTCTATTTGAAATTGAATTAATTGGTGACAATTGAATATTTTGTGTTCCAAACGTTCAGTTCTTAGATGACAAACAAGTTTTTATTCTTCAATAGAAGAATGAAAGATTTTTATTCTTTTTTAAGACTTTTTTATTCTTAAATTTTTTGGGTATACAGTATATTAAGGAACGATTGATTGTTTTCTAGCGGATTGTAGCGAGTTAGATTAAAAATTTTGTAAAGAGCAAAAGATACACAAACTTTAAATCCATAAAATTCAGAAAGTGAAGTTGATATTGTTGAAGAAAAAACGTTCTCGTTTTAATTGAACAGCAGTAAGAAAGATATAATTATTAAATAAATGTTATAAAGGCTATATACTTTCTTTGCTTTTGTCTTGCGTATATATATTTTTATTTGTTTAATGTTAATATTCTTAATAGAAATTTAAACAGCAGTAAGGAAGATATAATTATTAAATGAATGTTATAAAGGCTATATACTTTTTCTTTGCTTTTGTCTTACGTATATATTTTTTTATTTGTTTCATGTTGTTAATATTCTTAATAGAAATTTATATTTCTTATGTGGAATTAAAGTTTTGTTTTTAATTGGTATTTGTTTTTAATTTTGGAACGTAACTCTCCTTTTTGTAGTGGCTGTGGATCTCATATAACACGGTTTCGCACACATTTTTCAGGAACCTATTTGCCGTGTTATAGAAGTGATACCTGTATATAAAACATTCTATTACTTTGATTTAGTGAAATTCAACATGAATTCTACTTCCCACAAATACATTTTCTTTTCGAGAGAGAGAGGGGACAATTAAGAAATATATACTGTAATTGAAATGAATTCTAAAAATATAATCTTGTAA
Organism: Olivierus martensii; assembly: GCA_000484575.1. Classification (NCBI taxonomy): domain Eukaryota; kingdom Metazoa; phylum Arthropoda; class Arachnida; order Scorpiones; family Buthidae; genus Olivierus; species Olivierus martensii. Next base: position 3,234 of record AYEL01083209.1, on the reverse strand, counting down.
ACAGTGTGTTTCAGTTTTGTTGTAAAAATTCTATTGAATATCAGATAAAATAAAATTTTAATTCGTGCCAAAATGATTTTCTCCAACCAAAAATGTTTGATCCAGATCTTGTTTTCCAGCTTTAAACTAATAATTTATACCCAAAAGAAACTTCAGGTTTTATCCATCAAATGCTAGTTAGGTTTTTTTAGTAAAGATCATTATGATCCAGATTCTCCTGTTTGTTTTATAACTTTCCAGATTAAATATTACTAATCTGATATTGTCAATTTTATTCTATAAAAAATATTAAAAATTTTAACTGCCAGATCCAATTAATGGAAGTTTCCGCACAACGGTTTTATCCATCAAATGCTAGTTAGGTTTTTTTAGTAAAAATCATTATGATCCAGATTCGCCTGTTTGTTTTATAACTTTCCAGATTAAATATTACTATCTGATAATATTTTTTATAGAATAAAATTGACAATAAAAATTTTAACTGCCAGATCCAATTAATGGAAGTTTCCGCACAGCTACGACTCAGCTCCGACCGTAAAAATCGAGTCTGCGCATGCGCGAGGTTGAGAATAGTATCGTTTCTCTTCGTATCTGTTTCGGTCGTACCGTTGACAGATAAAAACAGTCTTTTATCGCTGTTTTCGTGACGAGCCGATTCAACCCAGAATATTAAAATTCGCCATCACCGGTTTAATATAACAGATTATCTGTATTAGAGATAATAGAGGATAGGATAGAAATAATTTATGAAAATAGAATTTACAATAATACAGCCTCTGATGTCAGCGGTTCAAACTCACCTTGAGTTATTGAAGAGACTACCGATAACTTTCCGAAACTATAAGATTTTCTCGTTTAGTTATCGATCGAAGCTGAGTCGTAACTATGGGGAAACTAATAAAACTAAAGCAGTTTGAAAATAGCAAAATTCGTCAAAGCTTGTTTTGTTTACGAATTTTCGTACTTTCCACTGAAATTTCGACATTCATTTTCTCTCTAAATTTTGAATTTAGGCCCAAATGTATATAAGAAATCAAAAATAATGAGGTATGTTAGCATATCAGTTTTCTCAGTTTTTTTCATTTATAAAGTGTGAAAGGCAAATTCTTGAAAATGTTTGCTACAATTTAGAAGATACTTAAGTTGATATTATTTTCATCTTAAATTACCAACAAAGTAGCCACTTCTAAATTAAACATATTTTATGAATACACAATTATTTTTAAGTATAGGTTAGATATTTCTGTGATAGATAGTATATCATCATCCTCACATCTATATCAGTGTTTTCCAAATTGTGTGATGCCCTTGGAGGCGCAAAACAACGGAAAAAGATTACTAGATATTTTCGAAAAGCGATCATTTATATACAGAATCTGTGCGCACAATCATAGGTTCCATATATAGTAGTAAGTTAATGAAAAAAAAATTTTCATAAGGAAGTACTACTACAATTTTAAAAAAAAATCTCCTGTTCTAAAAGATGAAATTATATGTATATTAGCTAACATAAAATTTTTCAAAATCGGATAAAATGAATAAGCAATAAAATCGAATTTCTTCTAAACAGTAATTGGGAAAAATCAATAATTAATAAATTCGCAACATGAATATCAGACAGTATGAAGGAAATGAATAAGCAATAAAATCGAATTTCTTCTAAACAGTAATTGGGAAAAATCAATAATTGGCAAATTCGCAACATGAATATCAGACAGTATGAAAGGAAAGAAAGATACAATCCACACACGAAACCATACAAAATGTCATTTACACAATCGAATTAACGCATCTGTTTTAAATTTATTATTGATATGAAATTACATGTATGACGTACTATAATAGGTTGAAAGTATTAAATTTAAAATGTCATTTACACAATCGAATTAACGCATCTGTTTTAAATTTATTATTGATATGAAATTGCATGTATGACGTACTATAATAGGTTGAAAGTATTAAATGCAAAATGGTTGTTTATAATTCTTTGCTTTTTATCACATCTCTTCTAAATTTTCTAGCACAGCTATGTGCTAATCAGATATTTTTTAGAAAATATCAAATTCCTTAACTTTTGTCTTCATGAAGAATGTGCAACAACTGAGCACAAATTTTTTTACGTATTTTTGGATTTGATGAAAAGACATTGGACACATCTTCCAAAAATCTTTTCTGAGACGGTTAATATCGCCATGTTTGATTTCCTCATGCATCGATGAATACTCTAACTCACTACATCATTATTTCTTTCAAAAAAAAAAAATTAAAGCATATTTTGTGAATTTATCTATAATTATTTATTTAGATAATATCTATACTTTTTTTAGATAATACGATGAACAGAGAGTTTACAATATTGTAAATAATAAGTACAATATTGAGAAGGCATCTTCATTCGGAAAATTTACGAAGACTTGGTACAACGCTGATTAAGTTAATACATCAGAAATGCATCCTAGCATTAAATGTGCTAAACTAGGTTACAGGATTATTAATCATATCCTAGTTTACTACGATCACTTTAACAGACTAGAGTACAGTCTGTTAAAAATGATCAAAATCGGATCGTTATTAAAAGTAAATTTTCAAAAAAATAATTAATGGAAAGGGCCACATGCTCCATACCTATATCTATAACTGAAAAGCCAATATCTAATATTTATTAGAAATGTAGATAATTAATTCAAGCCATATTCAGAAGCCATACTTTATTATATTTGAATCTTTATATTAATTTACCACTTATATCATTGATAAATACCAATACTATACATCGATAATGAATACTGAACTTTTCAGCCCAATTTCAATACCAATATTTAATATTTTGCAATAAAAATATTTAATTTAAAAAGATTTTTTTCACATTTCAAATGTTGAAAGAAATTCCCCCAATTGAAGTACTGTACGCAATTATAAATTATTTCTCTCTCTTTTTAAATGTGATTTGATGATAAATTGGAAATATGGCACTTCACTCTATTTTCTTATCAAATAGAAATTGATTTCTAAAAACATTTTCTCCATTATATATATATTGAAATAATATCAAATCTAAAATTTTTAAATATCTAATGCGACTTTGAATATTTTTTTTAATTAAAATTTTTATAAAGAATTTAACTCCTATTGCCATCTCTTGATAAGAATGTAAAATAAATTTTATTTTGAGCTTTTTTTTCTAAATATTGTAGAAATAATAAATTTTTCTCCCAGTTTATTTTAAAAAATATT
>AYEL01083208.1:0-10113 GCA_000484575.1 Olivierus martensii | reverse complement strand
TTTTTTAATTAAAATTTTTATAAAGAATTTAACTCCTATTGCCATCTCTTGATAAGAAATGTAAAATAAATTTTATTTTGAGCTTTTTTTTTCTAAATATTGTAGAAATAATAAATTTTTCTCCCAGTTTGTTTTAAAAAATACTGTATTCTCTAACATACTAAGATAAATTTTTAGAACTGATTGAGAATTTTTACACTTTATTCAAAATTACTTTTAGTTTTAAATATACATTTTATTCTAATTTTATTACACTTATATTTTCATATTCTGTAAGCAGTTTTATTTTGTTTTTTCCGGTTTGAAAATTAAAGGCCACGGAAACTCCGACAATAATTTAGAATCCCCTATTTCATCCAATATACCTAAATAAATTTCTAAAAAAATATGAAAAAATTAAAGGCCACGGAAACTCCGACAATAATTTAGAATCCCCTATTTCATCCAATATACTTAATTCATATTTTTTTAGAAATTTATTTATTTTTTAATTATTTTATATCGCAAAGAAGTAAATTTTGGCAAATTCAGTATTGCCTATTATGCTTTGTAACTTGAAATTATTGGTATGTATAAGGCATGAATATAAGGCATCTATTTTGAATGTCCATTAGATTGTATACAAAAGCGGAAAGAAAATATAGAAAAGTTACCAAAATTAAGAATAGAATTATTAGAATACAAGTTGAGTATCCCATCCATCAGCCGGATGTCCGCGGTGGAATCATTCTGTGTTTCCACCCTGAAGGATCCATATTTAATTCCCGGATCCTACACCTCCAATTTTTTAGGAGGGGTGTTCGGGTCCGGATCGTTGAATTCCACCTACCAGCTGATACATTTCAAGAATATGGATAGCCCATGATGGGCATAGAAATGTCTCGCCACTTAGTACTTGCTGGATGCAAAGCGGTCTTAAACCATTTAAGGAAAAAAACCGAAATATTCGAAATCCATAACTTCGCTTTCACAGCAGTGAGCTCTTGGGATAGGATTATAACTCGCTGTTTATGCTATGCAAGATGACGCAATAGTGCACGCATAGGCGTGGCGCATTGTTATAATTAAGAAAAACTAAACATTTTCATGTGAGATGTCTTTGAGCACGGAGAGCAGAATTTCGACTTTTGCCACAGGCAGAATCATAGCTGATATTGAACTGATACACACCGGTACGGTCATATTGATTGCAAAAATATTTAAATACCTCCGTACCGGCTGTTTAAGGGGTATAATAATAGCAATTTGTTTGTTTCAACCAAACATCCTTGGTTTCAACTTATATCAACTGGTAAGCAGTTATACAAATGCAATGGAAATCTCTCTTCATAAAATAATCTACAAATATCAATTTCGTATGATTATAATGTAATGTTGATAAACATCAAAATATTTTTTCAATATATAATATAAATTATTTAAAATATAGAACGAAAAAAAATGTGGAACGAAAATTTTAATAGATATTAAAACATTTTGATCTTTAAAATACTTTATAATTGAATTTATAAATTCAAAAATGGGTGTCATTTAATTCAATAACTATCTGTGAAATGACTGATATACATATATAATTTTAATGATTGTTGTGTCATCATCTTTAGGTGGAGGATTTCTTCGGAACTGAAAAAAACATCATAAAAATTAATCCTTCAGATTAATAAATTTATTTAAATTTTTAAAATATTTTTTATAAAACAATTTTCAGCCATTATATTTAACAATTTTGATCTGGCATATTCTACACAGTATTTTATACGTCAAAATCAGAATACCCATCAGTTCAATTCAATCGATATCTTCACCCTTCAGTATTCTCTAATTTTTTTCTTATTTACGCTTGTCGTCATTTCCTAACATAACATTGTGTTTAACATTATATCCACGTTCTCTATGTACTGAGTCAGATGTTTCTCCTGTTGTACGACGAACAGTTTCAACATAATCATCGTCATCGTCATCGGAATCAGTTAATTCTATCTTATATCGAAGAAAAGGAGCTCTTTGTTTTTCCGGTTCTGGAATGTATTGTTTTTTCTTCGGGCGATGGGCTCTAGGATAATAGACAGCATCTTCCTGTGGCAAATAAAAGCTGTAAATATTTATTCTTATGAAATAAAAAGTTTTACATTTATCACTCACCTCATCGGTTTCACCTTTTCCATCTATCTCTTTTTCCTGTATAGTTTTATATTGATATAATTATTTTATTTTATATTCTTAATATAGTAGTTATAATGATTCTTACCTGAACAGTATCGTCTACATTAATTGTAGTTCTTACAGATACCTGTGACGGAGTTTGATCCTAAATTATTAAAAATAAAGAATTAAAAAATACTTTTCATAACGAAAAATCAATGTTTTTAGCATTATAATTATTTGAACGTACTGCAAAATCTCCATAATCATCTTCAGTCAAAGGTTCGAATTTAACATTTGGTTTAGACTACAAAAAAATTATATAAATTGAAATTTAGAATAATCCATATTCTATAATGAAAAGTAATTTTTTTTTTTATATTTACAAATTAAATAATAAGTAAAATACGACAAAAGAGATAATAATAATGAAAAAATTCATATATAATATAATCATTTGAAAAACTGATATTCAAATATTTAATGGAATATACAAACTGCTGAATGCTTGATGATGATTGTTGTGTCATCATCTTTAGGTGGAGGATTTCTTCGGAACTGAAAAAAACATCATCATAAAAATTAATCATTCAGATACTCTCGTTAATACATTTATACATAAAAGTATAAATCAATATAAAATAAATTTACCTTGGACATTTAGATGTAAATCTTGATTTTTTTAATTGCAGATTAAAAGAACGAAATCCGAAAGCTAAATAAAATACTATATACAAGAATTTTTTTATATATTAAAATCTTATATTTTCTAGAATGATTATTTTTGAAATACTGAAAACAATGTCCTTCTTGCAAAGAACTGACAATATTCGTTTTCAATTTTACTGATTCAATTGTTTTCTCTACAATATTTAAAGCTAGCATTATTGTCTTATAATCTTGTACATAAAATTCCGAGAATAAAAATTAAGTCATTAAGATTTTTTCTTTTCATCAAATAAGTTTACTTAGCATGATAAAATTATAAAATAAGATAAAATATATGAAATATTGAAATTGCGGCTCTAATAAGTTTAAATCAAAGATTCCATTTAAAATGTAACAGCAGAAATATAAATTAGTTATACAATAATAGTTCAGAACAGAATTAAAAAGATTTTAAAATACAAATGATATCGAAATAATTCTTAAAGCTAATCTGTTATTAAAAATGACTTTCAATCGTATCATATTTTATAAAAAAAATCTACTGATTGGTTTAAATGAGACTTAAAAAAAAAAAAAAATTTAAGGCGCACACAAACAATAACGAATTTTGATCTGTGAAGGATGGGATTCCCAATTTATCATGGTTTAGAAATGTCTTCTTTCTTTTGTATAATAAGCTTGGTGGTTTAGAAATGTCAATATGCACTAAAATCATTTGCAATTTTATCAGCTGTATTCATTCGTTGTTATAACTATCCGAGTTTATTTTAAAATAATATAAATCATCATAAATTTTACGTTGTGATAAAAAATTAATATATATATACACTATGTATCAGAGGTGGCCAAACTTCATATCACTACGAGCCACATAGAAGAATCTCAAATACTTGAGAGCCTCGTCAGTTTTTTTCGGATAATTTTAACAATCTGTGTTACAATCCATCTACGGTACAGTATTTTATCTGAACTTCCGCATTTGTGCAAAGTTTCTAAAATTATTTGCCTTACACAATATCATTGTGCTACTCGAAAAACTTTTAATGAAATTTCTTTTTTATCCATACAAAGATGACAATGAATTTGTTCCACATTTAATTTTAGCTAAACGCATGGATGAATTATGACTAAACGTTAAAGTGTATTTGTAATAGAATAAATTATTACTCTACTTATTAAGTTATCAGAACCTTTTCAACATCCGTCACAATCAAATTACTGAACGTTTCCATTTTCCGGGACGAAGAATCAAGGGATGGATTTTTTGGAAGCAATATTTAGGTTTATATAATAGTGTTATATAAAAATAATAAATTGAATGTTTGATATATCGATGTATAAAAGTGAAATTATTAGAATGTGTTATAAATGAACTGGGTTATTGTCGTTGTATTTGTAATAGAATAAATTATTACTCTACTTATTAAGTTATCAGAACCTTTTCAGCATCCGTCACAATCAAATTACTGAACGTTTCCATTTTCCGGGACGAAGTTGAGATGGATTTTTTGGAAGCAATATTTAGGTTTATATAATAGTGTTATATAAAAATAATAAAATGAATGTTTGATATATCGATGTATAAAAGTGAAATTGTTAGAATGTGTTATAAATGAACTGGGTTATTTTCACTTTCGTGCTTGTATTGAGATTTAAAATAGACAAAATCGCATTGGGCATAGCCGACTCACGCATAGGCATCTTTTAATGGGCGAAGCCCAGCATACTTGTGACCGGTGTCACTGTGCTCTTACGATCAAGCACATTTTAACCATTAGATAATATACCATTGTATTAGATAATAATGGCAAACTATTTAGTGTTATCTTGTTATAAAAGAATTAAAATAATCTGTTACTGTTATATGTGAATATTAATAGAATAATGCCTTTGTAAGATAGGACAGCCTTCCCACCAAAGCCACATGCTACCTATACGGATGGCTCCAAAACTGATTCCTGCGTGGGAGCGGCTATTGTTGTTCGCAACCATCAAGAAAAGACTCTTTACCAAGCTCACTTCAAACTCGGTATATACAACTCAATTGTCCAGGCAGAGACATTAGAAATCAATAATAGTCAAAGCATCAGAAAATTTCCATAATGCATATTTCATTTGGTTTGTTCACTACATAACAAATTTTAAAATATCCATAGACCAAGATATACTGCACTTATTCAAAAATTTTAATTTATAATTTGATTAAAAACAAAACGAATATGGACAGAAACGGATATAATGCAAACATATAAACACATAAAAGCACACATAGACAGCTCAAATATGTATGAGAAACATAGACATATAGACAGCATAAATCATCTATCATGCTTTGTAACTCGCAGATATTTGATATGTACAAGATATTAAGTTTTATTATATCCGTTAAATTTTATGCAGAGGCACAATGAACATATAGAAAAATCTATAAAATTTAAGAACAGAATTATTAGAATATTATCTATTATTTTTAGAAGTTAGAAAATTTCAATTGTTCTATTTATAAGATAACGGAGATTATCTCTTTTCATTGCTGCATTAGATTTGAGTATGTTGCAGCAGAGTCGGGATTAAAAAGGACACTTTGACCTCAGTAATATAAAATATTTTAATCATTAATAGGTAATCATATATTAATATACAATAGATAAAAAATGGCTGCCATCGGCATGCTGCAGACGAACTCCAAAAAACAACTACCTCCACCGACAGGTAAAAAACGCTGCAAAAAATGTTTATTCACTCTTCAACAGAGTACAACATTTTTTGGAGGAATTCCTTATAGTTTAATTCCTCCAAAGTGCTCTGGATGCCATTATTACTATGCAATAGATGAAGTTGTATAGAAATAAAATATGTCCATATATATATATATATTATATATTTATATCATGATTATTATGGCTATATATACAAGGTGGCTGAAATGTATGGAAACTGCTAAATATTTTGAAAACGGTTTATTGGAATTCTTTGAAATTTGGCATCAGATTAGGAGTGTTTATGTCCTACTATCTGCATTTTTTCAACTTTATATCATCATTTAAAATATGTCCATATATATATATATATTATATATTTATATCATGATTATTATGGCTATATATACAAGGTGGCTGAAATGTATGGAAACTGCTAAATATTTTGAAAACGGTTTATTGGAATTCTTTGAAATTTGGCATCAGATTAGGAGTGTTTATGTCCTACTATCTGTATTTTTTTCAACTTTATATCATCATTTTTTTCGAGATCCAAGACAAACTTCACTTTTTTTAAATAGCACTAGGGGCCAATTTGACCATATTTGAAACGAGTATTTCATCCTGAATTCAATGATATAGCACATGCTTATCTTATCTTTTGGGAAAACCTAAAAAAGACCCATATTGACTACCGCAACGTTCATGGCTATGTTCTCTGCCATCGCTGCTAATCGTCGGCCTGGCCGGATCGTCAGCCGGCAATGGGACATTATTCTACAAAAAATATGGCAAAAACGTTAAGATATTCAAACCTTAATTTTTGAAAATGATAATAAAGACAACAATTATGTTAGCATTCAACATACTGTACTGTATTATCGGAAAAAAAAAAAAAATTAAAGATTACAATAAATGCTCCAAGAATTGTCCGTTTTTTGTCAACAGATGACACCACACTCCATTCTGGAAGATACTATGTGGCAGGGTGAAACAAGCCCTTCCACAGGCTACCCACCCCTGCGGAAGGATCAGCCGGATTGTAGAGGACGGGGATCGACGGGCCGGACCCGAACCCCTTGAAAATATTTGTCATGGGGTCGCACCCCTTTGATTTGGAGATAGGCTTTCGGTCAGGATGAATTCCATTGAAAATAGTTTACTACTTTGACGCCTCTCAGCATATCAAATTATCATTAAAATTTATACCCTCTCTTTTTTCACTTAAATTGGCTAGTTTAAACAATAATTGTTGTACAGTCTATGACAGAAAGGTTCTACATCTACGGTAGTGGCTGTATTAGAGGAAGTAGTTTCGATTGCGAAGTCTGGAAAATCTCCGCACAGCAGCTTGTAATGAAGTAGACTGTTCTTACCACAGTAGAAATAGGGGTCGAAAATATTTCACAGAGGGGAGAATTTCTATGACGTACTTGACATGAGTAGGCCTAATGCGATCTGTATTCTTCTTTCACTTTCCATTTTATTAAACACAGAAGACAATTTTATTTTTTATTATGCTCTTTACAAGTTATAACAACTCAGTATTGAAATTATTATCATTATAGTTTAGATAATTGTATAATGTTTTGTTTTTTGTTCTGTGAATATAGAAGTGAAAATTTTTAAGTTTAAAAATCTTATTTCGATATGATTTTTTCATATAAAATTTGTTTTTAATTGTAAGATAAAAAATACACATTAAACACTCAGAAGTTCGTTTATTTTAAGTATTTTCAGATTTGCATATAATAAAAATATGAAACTATATAATACATAACATATTATTTAATGGGCAAAGCCTAGAACTTTGGTGAAGTTGAAAAACAATTTTTTTTATAATTTGCTATTCTTCGAATTCTTAATATTGAAATATATTGCTGTAAAACATTATTATACGCTAGGTAATGGTTATAGAATAGCTTAGAGAGGTGCTTTTAACATGTTTACAGATTCCAGATTATGAAGGATGCATGCGGGATGCACCCTATTAGCTTTGATAACTTTGCTGCCTTCAGCACTTATCATTACATGCATTTATCGTCGATATTATTAAGAAGATCAATCGTGGATGACCTGGTGATTTTTTAGGTGATACGCTCCCCCTCTCTTCGTGCTGCTTTAGAATGTTGTAAACTGTTTGCCTACTTATTTGTAATATATTCGCTATGTCTTTCACAGGCATCCCGTTGTTCCTATGATGAATGATTAGCAACCTAGAACTCTTAGACGTAGTAGTTGGCATTTTGAAATAATTCGCACTCAACTTCAACAATCTAGTTCATGCCTTTAAATACGGTATTAAACGACACTTCGGTATGCAACGCATCTTATTACTTAATAATTCAGTTATTGCCAGTAAAGTTACGATCCTAATTTATTTCATTAATATTTTTTACGTTATTTAATGTATTAATAAAAGTTAAGAGCAAAGTATAGTAAACGAAATCGTTTTTTTTTTTTTCATTGCATATAAACACTTAAATATGCAATATTCCTTTCACTCCCCGTTGCTAATCAACCGATGGAATGGTTTAACCCAAATTGTAGCCTACAACGATCAACAACTGAAGTAATGACTCAATCAGTTTTTGCGTATTGTACGAAAGCCGAACCTTTTCCGCTGATGTCAAAACCTTTCTGTCATAGGCCCGGTTGCATAAAACTAATTCGGACCGTTAGTTGCTAACTCCGCCTACATCCTTGTTAGTTTCCGTTGCATAAACGAAATAACGACAACTTTGCTAGTGAAGATGACGTCACAGTCTTGGTAAAGTTATGGATGCCAGAAGTTGCTGTTAAAGCTTGCGAATGGTCATGGCCTCTCTACTTCTGTATTAATATCTTGAAAATTCTCGAAGTATGAGACGAGAAAGGGTATTTAGAGATAGATCAAATCCTTTTGAGTGGCCAGAAGAAATATAAGAAATTATCGGCTACCATAGACTTCAGTATTTCAGTTATGATAAATTATAGATCCTTATTATTTATATTTACTTTTTTGTGGTTTATTATATTTTCTATGAAATTCATTAATAATCTAATTAAATGTTCTAAATGTCAAGTACATTTTACAGTTTTCTCATTTCCCAAAGATCTAGAATTGAGGAGGAAATGGAAGAATGCTATTAAAAGAGATAATTTTACAGTGACTTCCCATTCCAAAGTAAGTGTTAGTCATAAGTTCTGTATTTGACAAATCCCAGATCATCTGTAAATTTTATTTGTAAGATCATACTGGACTATAAAATATAAAGAAAAATTGTGGGATCCTTATATTTATTATCACAGAATATAATACATTGTTATAGTAGAGTTGTAATTATCCAAATTATTATTTACTAGGGCTATCCGGAAAAATAGAAGTTTATATATTATGTGATAGTATTGTTAATCAAAATTTTAATACATGTTTCACAATGCTAAAGGGATGATTTACTATAATAATTTATATAGGTATACACATTTCTGAATGGTAGTTATAGAGTGACTATACTAATAATATTATTCATATTATTACAGAATATAGATAGAGAATATTCCTTGTGCGATATGGCGGCTTAACAAAACTAAGCTAACCTGACCAATTCTTCACTTGACAATCAATCCCATAAATAGTGTGATGAGCATTAGAATACCCGTTTAGTAATATTTGATTGGAAAGTGACTTAAAACAAAAAGCGAAAAAACCTATCACTGGTATGTAAAGTACTTCTTTCCATTGGTGGCATTTTTCATGAATTTTGGTGTAATCCTACTTCTTAGTGACGAAAGTTGGAAAGACTGAATAAATCAAAACGAGATCCCAGGTAGCAACGAATTATTTACCAGGGTGGCATCATCAGTCGGCAATTCCTATCATGAATTTTAGCAACTCTGTGTGAGTTAATTCCAAACTCCTTGATTAATCCATCAATTCCCATCATCATCTGGCTGATCCTTTCGGCAATGTTGACAATTATTGGTGGGTTTAGAATAATATCATGCAGTGGCGGCTCGCCCATAAGAGCTGCAGCCCTCCCACCAAAATGAAAACATTTTTTGAATTATTATAGCTATTACATTAATATACAATTATTTTACAAAAACATTTTTCCGTTCGTAGTATATTTATTTTTGAATTGTAGATACTAGGTACCTCGATAGGCGCTCTGTATGTGTGTATTGTATGAGTCAGTGCGATTGCCTACTCATCAGGGCTGCAGTCAGTGCAGACCGAGTCACATCGCATAGTCAGTTTATTGAGCAGGTGGGGTAACCCGTGATATACGTTTTTGTGATATGTATATCGTAGGCTGCAAACATTGCAGTCCGCACTACGTATTTTAGCTACGTATTTTATTATAATTTTTTTCAGCCCTCCCACAAAAATCATCCACGAGCCGCCACTGATATCATGGCTTAATTTTACCCATGATTGAAACAGGAGTAAGAACGACATCCAAATAGAATCCAAATATTTTAGTTTGAGTACAAATATTTTAATTTTTGAATTATACGATAGAAAATTTTATTATAGTATTATATATTAAAAATGATCAAATAATAGAAATTAAATATAAATACTTAATTAAAATATATATGATAAATAAAATTACTATGC
>AYEL01083206.1:0-57294 GCA_000484575.1 Olivierus martensii | reverse complement strand
CTTTTTCAATGACAGATATTTTGTTAACAGTCACATGGACCTTTACTTTAGTTATTTTAATTTTTTAAAACTTTCTTAACACGAAACGTAGTAGTAATTTCTTTCGAGTCGTACACAAGTAAGTGTGTTTGTGCATGTGCGTGTATGTGTGTAATGTGTGCGTGTAACACGAGTAGTACGTGTAGTAATAGTAGTAGTAGTAGTAGTAATAGTAATATCGAACGTACAGATTAATTTTTACATATGTTGCAATTGTTTTATTTTTACATGTTGAATTTATATTTTATTATTTAACAGACAATTTTTGCGTGGAGATAAAGTACATTACATGTATGTCAGGTATAAGTGTTAGAAATAACAGAAAAGAGAGAGAGAGATATTTGCGATTTCGTCAGCTGTCTTGGTCAGCTGAACAAGCATGGCTATGGCACTGGATGAATTCGAGTGGTAATACTATCTTCCGGCGAAAACACACTAAAGAAAATCTTGTACAGTTATGATTCCTAGACTAGATAGAGTTAAACTTTTAATACTGAATCAACATAGACACGAACGAGACCTGTTCCTACTACAAGTCTCAACAGTTCCCAACTTTAAAATGGTTATATTTGCAGTTTGAATAAATCAGGTTATGCACGTGTATCCTTGTGAAAGCATGTTTCTATTCAATCTGATCAAATTTTATTTAGAATACGAATTTGATTTAAATAAAAATGCCAAAAAAGTTGCATTAAAGAGGCTATTTATGTATGTTTTTTTAAATACTAGATTGGGTAGTTATCATTTACATTAAGTCAAGGCACGTAAAGATAGCTAAGCATGCGAGTGGCATACAAAAATTAAGACTGATGTAGAGTTTCAATGTTAAAATTATGAGGATAAGTAAGTAAGTATTAATCATAAATCTATTGTATATGATCATGCAGCGTATCTTCCTACCAGTGATAAAGCTCCTATACCTAGCTAAATTTAACAGTGATGTTTAGTTATACATAAAATATTATAATAATAGGGTAGAAGTAATTTTTCAGTTGAAACCGATAAGGGCGGAAGTGTCTTTCATAATATAATAAATTTTAACCAATATAACTGGTAAGTTGGTGAAAATAATAAACGATAATAAAAGATGAGGAAATGTCGGTTTAACGATTGTTACGATTTCTGATGTAATTCTCACACGACGGGAAATCAGATGTAAACCAGAACGGAAACAGAGAGGCAAGGTGTCCAACACTTCTAACCGATTCTTAGATAAAGGTGAAGTATTAGCGAAACTTTTATTCCAGACAAGAACTAGCGATGTTTAATTTTTCCAATAGCGTCGACAAAAATGATGATCGGGCAAAGGTGAGGACTCAGCGACCAAAGCAACGATGACTTTTTGAAAAAGCATCAGCAGAAGAAGCCTCGACCTCTTCCCACGATTCTCTTTTATACCTCTGACTTCTTTTCACCCCTTTTTCCTGGGGATGAATGTTATTGTTTCTTACACAATCATCTTGATAGATCAGATAACATTCCTAACACGACATTTGAATAAACCATCTTAAATTATTTCCTTCCAAAGAACAGTAAGACAATCCGACACCTCCTGTTTCTCAATCAACTGCGTCATTAGTTTTTTTTTTGACCTCATCATTAAATTTGATTTTGATTCGAAATCCGCGAAAACAAAAAAAGAGAGTTTCCAATCCCCACAATAATCCCCACTTTCCATTTTAAAATTACAATTCCACATTTAAACAAGTAACAACAATATTTTAAATTCCACATAATTCTAAAATAATAAAATTTTACGTTTATATTCTAAATTTCAAGTACCTCTCTCCTTAAATTAATGCATTTCAAATCTTTCATAACTGACCGGTAAGTGTGCGAACGCATGCAATTGCGCACTAGTGTCTAATAACTTAAAAATCAATAACACTCACAAAACTTAAAATATATATTTATAATCATTATTTCAATATAAGTAAAATTATCTCTTTATTTTATTTCACCTCAATTATAAAATTTCTAGTTCCAATTGTCGCCTATTATGACAGTGTGACATTTCCCGATCCAAAGACACACAGTCTCCTTGCCCATCATCTTCAGTAACGGTATTATTTCTTTTCGTAAATATTCATATCATTAAAATTTTGTCTATATCGTATTATATTTTTGTTCCTATTATTAATTATAATTCCAAAACGATTTTTCTAATTTATGTATCACGCTGAGTGACTTGGAAGCGTTGGTCTACTCTTTGATTGGTCTACACTTCCTGTTACATCCAGCTATCCATGCTTGATGGATAGATATCAACATCGAGTCAACCGATACAAGGTCATTGTCTTAGCAAATGTTGATACAAAGTCCAAGTTAACATCATCTTTTAATTCTCTTTCTACTTTCCATTTATTTCGACTTGTCTTATTCTAAATTTTTTCTCTATCACTAATTCATTGTTTCTGTATTTTCTATTCATTTCTATATTTCTATTTACTTCTTTTTCTATATTTATTTTTATTTCTATGTTTTCATTCCTCCTTTCTTTATTTATCTCATTTATAATTTTATTTCATTTCTTATTTATTCTTTATTTCTCCTTTGTCATGTACCTACCTGTGCAACGTGCACTAGCCCTATTTTCAATGTGTAAGCCTTTGTATAGCACACATCAAACTATGTGTTTCGCTTAGGTTGCAGTACTTGCATGTATTTCTCCTAATTTGTTTAATTATACTTAATTTGTATTCTGTTTGTATTTTTTTTCTTATTTATTTTCTTCATTTAATTCTATTTCTTAATATTTTCATTTTATTTTTATGTAAATCTGTCTAACACCAGTGTGGAGCTGGAATTGTTTAGCAGTTTTACGTCTGTGTCACTTTCGCACGAGATCGTAAATGCTCCCTAAACAAAAGAATAACAGCTCTATTTGATAATCCCAAACCTACAAGGGATATGTTGGCTTTAGCCGATTCTACCTCAGTCGATGGACTTTAACCACCCACCTGAGTGACGTGAGAGGCTTATTCTACTTCTCCAGACCTATAGGGGGGTATGTGCGTTTAATTATTACTGATTAGCAATCCTCCTTGGTATCTTAGAGCGTTTCACCTGTCCAGTGTCTATTTTTTAACCGTGAGTTCGATTGAGCATGGAATCAGCTGATCCTCCTTGATGCCATCCCATCCTTTCCCGTTACTCGGACTCCATGTGGGCATTTTCCAGTTTTAAGCAGTTTACATGTACCAACAGTCGTTTTCTAGTTTGTAAATTTTCCACTATAAAGTTTTCCAGACTAGTTTTCTCAACTATCCGATATGGTCCGATATATTTTGGATTAAATGTTTGCTTAAATACCTTTGGAGGCAAATAGGTTTGATTAACTAAAACGTGATCGCTGATAGAAAATTTACATTGCTTAATTTCCTGTGTTTTTATAACTGACTTTTTAGGCATTTGACCTTTATATTTGATTTTGCCAAACAGAATTAATTTTAACATATAAATTATTAGCTTGACACTTGGATTGCTTATTATTCTGCTTATTTCTCCACTTATTTTTCTTATTTTTAACTTCAGTGACAGTGCATCTCTGAATAGGTCTGTCTCTCGCAGTTAAATTGCACTCTTTGCCTTTAGATGAAAATTGAGTATTTTGGTGCAGCCTTTCCTTGACTGACATTATCTTACATAAAACTTTTTGCTGTTTATTTATAAATTTATTTATTTGGTTATGTGCGACATTATATCCCACATGTTGAGAATTTGCTCGCTTCTGGCAGTTGTGACGATGCCGATGGCCCCGTGAATTTTGCTGTAGTTTCGGCGATTGTCTCTCTGCAAAATAATGTGGTGGCTGGGGTGGGCTGCGATACCTCAGACTACCTTGTCCTCACAGCACACTACGACCCTGTGATTGTGTATTATTTGCTGTTGGTTGGTCCCAATAGTTTCGGACCCAATGCTTTGATCAACTTTTAAAAGAACACTTGTTTTGTGGCGGCTAATACTATTCCATCCATCTGATTCCTGATATATTATTGAATATATTGTTGTGACGGCGGTAAATTATAATATGAATTATCTTGATATTTCGGCCGGGTTCTCAGCTGCAAGAAATAAGATGAACGTTTTGCTAATGTTTCTTCTAATTTATTTACTTTATTATAGAGTTGGACGATTGCCGCCTTTAATTCGATCAGGATGTGATTTGTATTTGTCGTCCTGTCAGACTTTGGTTTGCTATATGTACTGGCCGCTGTGTCTGGCTCTGTCTCTAATGTGTTTAGCCTGTCACTAATCAGCTTAATTGTCCCCTCTAACTCTCCCATTCTGTCAGTAGTTTGGTTGGCTATTCTGAGTCCGACTTATTCGGTACTCGTTTCATTCAATTCTGTTATTCTTCCGACATATGGTCGGGGTTTTGCAATAACTTTTTCAATTAACACCTCGTGCGTGGCTATCAGCAACGCCTCTTCGAACATCTTCGGATCATGGGACATCACTGCCCGCTTGATCCGATCATTAATACCATTTAGAAATTGGACGCGAAGACGTTCATCTGTTTCATGCCTCTGACAAGACTCTATAACTGCTCGAGCGTGTTCGCCTGTGCTTGTGACTTCGATAAGCGTATCTTCTGCCAGCAATTGTAACCTGATGGCATATGTTTGCATATCCTCACCTCGCTGTTGCACGCAAGTGTGAAACTGCTGTAAGCGAATGGTATATGGCACCCTTATGGCAGGAGAGCTGGCGTAGTTGCACAGTGGGTAAGACCACCCATTCCCTCCTGCCTGTGGTGGGCAGTACTCCCGTTAGCACAGACCGCCGTTTATATCAGATGTTAACAGGCCACGGCAGATTCCCCCATTACCTCTCCATCATGGGAGTTGGTGATGGAAGCTGCAGCTGTGGCGTGCGGCGTGGTGACGCGCTGCACTATCTACTTTACTGTCCCCTCACAGAAGCCTTCCGTCGGGACTTTGAAGACATGGATTGGTCCAAGTCGGAAAGTGAAGTATGTCGAACACTTGCAGCAAGTCAAGGGAATCTTGCGAAACTCAGGCAACTGAGGGACGCTATAGATCGGCTGTTGG
Organism: Olivierus martensii; assembly: GCA_000484575.1. Classification (NCBI taxonomy): domain Eukaryota; kingdom Metazoa; phylum Arthropoda; class Arachnida; order Scorpiones; family Buthidae; genus Olivierus; species Olivierus martensii. The sequence continues at coordinate 52,201 of AYEL01083206.1, read as the reverse complement.
ATTGATCCAGTCTGCAGTCGGTCTATTACGGAGACTCCTTTTACAGGGGGAAGGATGTCTCATGGTGTAGCCTTCAGATCTCACTCTGAAGCTGTCTCTAGTCGTCTCGATCCCTCTGTGGACGAGATGGAAAGTGGTGGTGACATCACTAACACAGCAAAAACGTCTGTGACCGAGAATCCTGGGGAGAAGGCGAAGCCGTAAACTTCGGATTCACAGTGGCACTTGATCCGTTGCGAGCGGCCAAGCTGGAACCTTGGGCCTATCGGGTCAGTGGACTGTGGACGCAGGGGAGGCGATGCCGACCCGCGACCCAGTGGCAGCTATGATTAAACTGTGTTACAGACCTCTGTAGTGCCTCACGGCAGAGCAGAGCGTTGTCCAATTAAGGGCATATGTCTGAGACCTAAGACTGAGCTGAGCTATGGGACCCTTACAAACCTTTTCGTCATTTGCGCTTTAAAGCCTTTATAATCTGTAATATCTTTCATCTTGAAATCCCTCCATGCGTATTCCCTAGCAATTCCGCTTAGTTTACACATTGCTACTCCTAATTTTTGACGATCCGACCACAATGCTAATGTGGCAATTTTGTCAATGATATCAAAGAAATCCGTTACCTGCTGGGTTGGTTCTCCTGCAAAAGAGGACACCATACTGTTAAGGCAGAAAAAGACCCAGGCGCCGAAGAAGTGATCTCCATCCGAGCTGCCGAATCTGCCTCGTTGGTCACTAAGAGTTTGAATTTCGTTTTGCCACTTCCACTCACTGTTTCTTTCTGGTCTAGGTCCCCACTAATGTGGAACTCCCAGAAATATTCCAATTCCACTTCTGACACCAAATTGTGGGGTTTCCGGACCTGGAAACGGAATTCCGAAAAGTTGAATCAACAGGCGTTGAGCCTATAAATGATTCAACCAAAAATCGCGTGAGTAAGGACGACTGTCTGAGGTGATTCAGCGAGTTAGATGGAGAACAACATTGAATGTAAATTCAACAGCTTCTTTATTAATTAAAAAAAACACGAGAGAGATTTGGAATTTACATGAATAATTTCCCGACAGAATAACGGAAAGATGTACCTGTTGTAGATTTGTTCCTTTAAGTTGGAGTAGACGACACTAACAGTCTTTAGTTTCTTATTTCAACAGTCTTTAGTCCAAATATCTTATGTTATACCCTCTTGATCACTTAATTTTCTTCTTCGATTTCTGATGTAATTCTCACACGACGGGAAATCAGATGTAAACCAGAACGGAAACAGAGAGGCAAGGTGTCCAACACTTCTAACCGATTCTTAGATAAAGGTGAAGTATTAGCGAAACTTTTATTCCAGACAAGAACTAGCGATGTTTAATTTTTCCAATAGCGTCGACAAAAATGATGATCGGGCAAAGGTGAGGACTCAGCGACCAAAGCAACGATGACTTTTTGAAAAAGCATCAGCAGAAGAAGCCTCGACCTCTTCCCACGATTCTCTTTTATACCTCTGACTTCTTTTCACCCCTTTTTCCTGGGGATGAATGTTATTGTTTCTTACACAATCATCTTGATAGATCAGATAACATTCCTAACACGACATTTGAATAAACCATCTTAAATTATTACCTTTCAAAGAACAGTAACACAATCTGACAGCTCCTGTTTCTCAATCAACTGTGTTGTTAAATTTGTTTTTGATTTGAATCCACAACAACAAATAGAGGGGTTTCCAATCCCCACACATTTATATTGCAGAACAAATTATATTAGAACAAAAATGAAACAGTATAATTTTAGAATAAAGAAAGGGAAAATTGAATATATAAATTTAAAAAAAATTCATTAATATTCATATTAAATCTTTCTAGATTAATTTAAAAATTATAAATTAAAATAACACAAGCATAAGTAGAATGAACACTAAAACATAGTTAAAACTGTATTGAAGTCCTAGAATATCTCCGTTGTAATAATGCTAGACAGCATGTGCCATTTTCAGACTGGAGAACTTTTCCCAAAGTGAATTTCCAAGCTTTGGAGATATTACTTGTCTGTCTATCGTTTAAAATAGTTCCTTCTTTACTATCTTCATATATTTGTATATCTTCTGCCGTGTACGGTTCATTTAAATCTTCTATCTGTTTCATTACTCTGCTATCCTCTCATTTTATTTTCACATTTCGCTCGTAAGCTCTCCTCGCTAGCGGTCATTAAATTAGCATTTTTCATGTCCCATTTATGCTCATTAATTCTATTTTTTTAAGTTTCTAGATGTTGCACACACACACACATATATATATATATATATATTACACATATATTTCTTTCTGACCATTTTATAAGTTTTCTATCGGTATTTTATTCTGTGCGTCTTCTTGGCTATATGTATCTTTCACATTTTTAAGGGGATTACCGTATATACTCGAATATAAGCTGATCCCCCGACTTTAGAGTTTAAAAATCGGTAAAAATGTGTAACCTGTGTATAAGCCTACCCCCAGACACTTAAAAAGCACTTAAAAATTCAATAAAAGTTTGAAACTGATAAATTACATGATTTTTGATTTTTAGTTATTGATATATTAATGCCATTTACAAAAATAAATATTTTATTGAAACTTTAAATATATACATATAAAATAAATTAATAAATGATTTTATTGAAACTTTAAATATATACATATAAAATAAATTATTATAATAAAGACACCAATATATCAATTTAAAAAATAAAATTTTACATTACCCGAAGCAATCGAGCGCATCGCTCTGCCGACTCCAACCTGCATTTATATAAGTGCATTAGCTAGGCAACGCCGTATAAAGACACCAATATATCAATTTAAAAAATAAAATTTTACATTACCCGAAGCAATCGAGCACATCGCTCTGCCGACTCCATTTATATAAGTGCATTAGCTAGGCAACGCCGCACTGCCTGCTGCGCAGCAAAACAGAAATTCTTGACAATAATCCAACTAAAGTTCCTGTTCTGGTCCACTATTGTGGAACATTCTCTATAACAGTCTCCTAAACATCACGGACCTTTCCGAACACTCTACCATTATTGGTTTTGCAGACGACACCCTCCTCCTGCTCAAACACCAGAACAGAGACATCCTTCAAACTCTTTCCAACAATGCTGTCAACAGCATCTCTAATTGGAGCAACAATAATAAACAACCAATGAATACAAACAAATGTTCCACCTTGGTCATAGGTAGAAATGGACCTCTTAAGAAGAAATTGTCTGTAAAGCTCAACAACAACCTCATCCCTCAGAAAACAACCCTCAAATATCTCGGAGTCTTATTCTACCAAACACTCACCTGGAGAGATCACATCAACTTTGTTCACAACAAGGCCATTTGCACCATGCATGCACTACGAAGTATCGCCGGGAAAAACTGGGGTCTTCCTAAAACAGCTGTTAGACTCATCTACACCTGTGCAGTAGAACCGGCCATTACCTACGCTGCCCCTGTCTAGGGGCATGCTGTCGTTAATTCCTACAATTCCAGAAAACTCCTCTCAGCACAAAGGATGGCTGCACTAAACATCTCCCGTGCATATCGTATTGCATCGACTAATACCCTTCTGGTGATCACCAAAATGCTACCCATTAACATCAAAATCTGCTCTCTCCGCTGGACGTACCTCCTTACTAACCCAACTGCACTGACTTTGGCAGAGACCTCGACTTCCGGATAAAATTAAGGAACTACAAGAACTAATTAAAATTCATGCCTGGACATCCCGGACTCCACCTTCCACTTTCATCCTGCTGACAACATCAACATCACCATTCAGAAAGGACTCCCTAATAAGTCTAATGCCACCTACATTTATATGGACAGCTCCAAGACCGATTCCTTGGTAGGGGTGGCCATAGTTGTTTGCTCACAACAACACAGAACCAAGTATCAAGCTATCTACAAACTCGGTACTTACAACTCTATTGTACAAGCAGAGACCTATGCGATTTTCCGTGGACTCAAGTACATTTCTTCTCACTTAATACTGCATCACAACTACTACATTCTATCCGATAGCAGTACTGCTCTACAAGGTCTCAACAATATCTCCAATAGCCTCTCAAAAGAACTGCATAAAATGATCATGGACATCTCCTCCTCTTCTTCTCTGGATCTCACCTAGATCCCAGGACACAGCGGCTTTACTGGAAATGAAAGGCTTTACTGGGCACAAATAAATTTAAGGTAATAAAGTCTATGGAGGGGTTGGTACAGGAATAGAACTTCTTCTTGTTGTCACTTTATTTAAATTGTTATCTATCCTCTCTCTTATGGCGTACCTCCAGACTTGAGGCAGTTCCCAAGGTAATCTATTATTTATGAGGTTCTCAGCATCCTTTCTCCAGTGACTCTACGATATTCGGTTGCCTGCGTGGTTGTATTGACTTTATGACTCTCGTTTGATTCCATGTGATAATGAATAAGAACCTATATGATGAATTCCTGCAGAAATACATCAATAATACAGATGCAAATGAATTAAGCCAAGACCCAACCAGTACATTAGCCACTAAAATGGATAGATTAGTCAGGAACTTGGATTTTCCAAGAATCTGGAATATCTGTAGGCAAGAAGCTCCGACATGCCCAAGATTATTCGCCTACATAATAAACCCATAAGACACCACTCGAAGCAAGACCTATAGTAGAGAAACAAACAGATCCGACATACCATCTGGAACAAGTAATAGCAAAGTGGTCTAATGGAATCCTAGGGGAGACTAACAACTCGAACATGCTGGCAAAATAAATCCTTAACAAGCTTAAAAACATGCACATAAGTTGTGAAGACACACTGACGATGTATGACTATGAGGCCTTATACCCAAACATCAAACTTGAACCTGTCTGTCTTCATTTCTATAGATTCCTCCTAGAAAATATTCCGGACACCCAACAACATCCACAAATGCTGAGAGAAATAGCCCACCTTATTTGCCATAACTCGTACTTCACATTCCAAGGAAAGTACTTCAAGCAGGTCATCAGGGTACCGATAGGAAGCCCTATAGCTGGTACACTTGCTGAAATTGTCCTACGAGCCATGGAGCAAGAGAGGCTTCCTCATTTCCAACCTTCAATGAAGCTATACGTCTGTTACGTGGACGATATTCTAGTAATATGGAAAGACCAACTGGCTATAGAAAAATTCACAGAGCAGCTAACACAAGCGCAATTTGGCCTGAAGCTAAAATTCAACCAGGTAAGTTCCACACTTATTCATTTCTTGGATCTCCAATTACAGGTAACAGCTACTGAAGTAAGGATAAAAGTCTACAAGAAGCCGACATACCAGCCTGTTGTAATCCCAAATTGGTCTAATGACACAATCTCCTACAAAAAAGTGGCCTTTAGAAGCTTCTTTAGAAGAGCACTTACCAATTGTATATATGAAGACGACTTAATTAAAGAGTTAGACTACATACAAGGGATAGGTCTACAACACGGTTACCGTAAAGGCTTATCGAACCAGATATTGTATGAAGTGGAACAAAAAATCCATAATAGTACCCAGATTACAGATGCAACCAAGAGGAAGGAGCAGAACTATATTCCAGTACCACACCATCTAAAGAACTTGAATGTTTTAAGGAACCTAGCTAAGAAGGCAAACAAAAAACTGGCACCGAAGCGGGCACCTATGTTGTTTAACATATTCAGGAACAATAAAGACCCTCTTACTGAACAAGAGCAGAAGGGTATATACAGAATATCAATTAGAGACATCCAGACAAATCAGAATGCTGCATATGTTGAAGCCACAACCAGATTGCTAAAAAGTGTATAGAGGAACACAAAAGGGATATCACCCAAGCAAAGCTGACAACATCTCTTGCAGTGGAAGCATACTCAAAAGATATTGAAATCTCATGGAATCAAGAGAGAGTCATAAAGTCAATACCACCGCGCACACAACCGAGTATCATAGAGTCACTGGAGATTGTAAAAAGAAAGGATGCTGAGAGCCTCATAAATGATAGATTACCTTGGGAACTGCTTAAAGTCTGGAGGAGAGAGAGAATAGATAACAATTTAAATAAAGTGACAAGAAGTTCTGTTCCTGTACCCACCCCTCCATAGACTTTATTACCTTAAATTTATTTGCATGTCTGTGTGTGATCTTAATTGATCCTTTTCCTTAATTTTTTGTTATTTTTTTCGTTTTTATTTCTATTATCTAAACTAAAATAATTAATATAAGTTATTTTCAAGATTTTTAATGAATAGTTGTATGTGTCCTTTTGACAACCTTGGTTGCCACAGCAACTAGAATGTATATTTTAAAAATTTTTCTTACTATATGTTCTTCTGATTCAAAACTGCTATAATTAGAATACTACTTGAAAATGGTGTTGAAGCCGAAAAAGTTTGTAGTTTATGTTGAATAAAACGTTTACTCTTACTGTTGGAAAGTGCTAGTATAGTGATTTTAAGTTCTTGAGATACATTTCTATCTGAATCAATAAGATCATTCAAAACATATTCCCAATGAAGATGCATTTTTAACATATTAATTTATTAATTATAATCAGCTTATTAAATACAATGAATTCCATTTAATTAGGGCAGCCACTTAATTGGGCTATCGGTTAATTGGGGCAGCTGCGTATTACATTGCAATACAGTAGGTCCTCATTTAATATTGTCCAAGTTAACACAAAACAGTCGATTCTGCTTAATTGGACCACCAAGAGAACTGGCTGAGCAGGGCCATAGAAAACTGAAAATGTTACCAGAGATTATTATTAATACAGTGGATTCCGCTTAACTGGGGCAACGCATAATTGCGAACAATATATATATAGTGGATTCTGCTTAATTGGGCCAAATCTCAAGAATTCTATATATATAGTAGATTCCAGTTAATTGGGTCAAATCTCAAAGAACAGAAACCAACTAATAAACTAATACAAAATTTAAATCTCAAAGAACAAAAACCAAACTAATAAACTAATACAAAATTTAAAAGCATTTCTAAGACAACTTTTAACTAATAACCTAATACATAATTTAAATGCTTAATTGGGACAACTTTTAACAATTGGGACAGTAGCAGAAAAGGAATTTTCAATTTTTGATATATTTTACAAATTTTTCGAAAGTATGGCAACACTATGTACACTAATACTTGTTATGTGTTTTCTTAAAAAAATCCTTATATAAAAATTATAACAATATTTTATTGTATGGTAATTTTTCAGGTTAAACCTTTCTACAAGACAATACAGACTAACATAATGGAGTGGGTCGTTTCTTCGCATCCTATAACATACACATTGTCGACACATACAAGATAATACAGACTAACACAATGGAGTTTCTTCGCGTTCTATTACATACACATCGTCGACATACTGTTGCCACACTAATATAAATATCCATTCTTTAGTAAAATTATAAGTAAGTATCATCATTGATAAATAATACATAACAATATTGTATTCGGCAACACTAGTATGATGAGAATCAGTTATCTATTGTCATGAGTCTGGCAAGTGTGCATCTACTTAAGAATCTACTGTTATTGCACCTAGCGATATTCATTTACAGAATTTAAAATTTTTAAATCTTTGCCAAGATGTCAAGAAAGGATTTTACACTTTTAAGTAAAATTGCTTGGCTGGATAAAATTGAATGCCAGCCATTTAATACAAGCCATTGTAGACTTGCTAAAATAAACAAAAATCTACTATAGTATGTTCCTACAACAAGAAAATCAACTGTGTGAGGAGTGGGCATTACAGAAAGTAATTCTAGGCCATGGTAGATTCGCTGAAATAAACCAAAATCTACCATAGATGCGTCTTAAAAAGAAAATCAACTGCGTAAGGAGTGGGCATTACAGAAAGAAATTACAAGAAAATCAACTGCGTGAGGAGTGGGCATTACAGAAAGAAATTCCTGAAACATCCAAAAGAAAGTGTGATGGAAAGATCCAGAAGTCGAAAAAGCATTAGATCAATAATTTTCTATAGTTAGTGGGTGAGGCATGAATATCAGCGGCCCAGTGTTTAAGACAAAGTCAGAGGAGGTCACTAAAAAGCTAATAATTAGGTACCTATTTTATTTAATAAAGAATTAAAATAGGTACCTAATTATTATTTTTTACCTATTATTTATTTACCCACGAATTACATATTTTATTTTAGAATTTATTATTACATCATTTAAATGGGCCAAAATAGCTTAGTCCCAATGTGTCCAAATTAAGTGGAATTCACTGTATTTATTAATTTAAAAATAGTATAAATAATAATATATTATACATTATACTATAATATATTAACACTAAACTTTTAGCAGTTAAATATTTTCAATTATTGAAAAGCTTTATACAGTCGATTCTCGCTATTCGCAGTAGTTACGTTTTATTATATAATTCTCTATTTTATTAGAGAGAGAGAGAGAGAGAGAGAGAGTTTACATTGGTAACAGTATTTTTGCCGCTCAGCGGAATCTGCGAATATTGATTTTGTAGTTACAAATAAATTTTCGCGAATAGTCAAATACGCGAATACAGAATCCGTGATTAATGAGAATTGACTATATTAATATATTGTGCAAATAGCTTTGAAAATTATATGTAAATTTAAAAAATTTTTTATATATATAAATTTTAAACATTATTACCTTGCATGGATTTCTACATTCACAAAGTGGACATCCCTTATCATCAAGAACAAATCCATAATCACAGCCTAATCGACAGACAAGACCCAAGCAAGGACGCTGACTTCGTACTGTAAAAAAAAAATATTTAAAAAGTTATGTATAAAAATAATAAATTTTAATCAAATTTCATAGTAAAAGTAATTAATATAATAAAAAATCTATGAATGGCTAATACATCATTTTCTTTTTGAACTTTATTTGTTTACATTAATGATATATAGCAGGAGTGGTCAACCATTTATGCATCAAATTTTTCATTTTTTAGTTAAGATGTGCCATACAAACCTATACACCTTTTCAGCTCTTTTTAAAATATAGTCATATAGATATATTTTTCAGTTAGACTTATATGTATAGATATAGATTAGATATTTCTAATAGCATACCACCATATGGTCACTATGCCTAATCAAAGTTTAGCTTAAGTATATTACAGCTAAATAAGATAATGTAAGCTATAATCAGTAGAAAATCAGAGAAAGATTAAAAAAACACTTTAAAAACCTTTTAATATGAAATCTGAAGCTCAATAGTTTAACAAAATAATATACAGTAGAGTACTCGATATCTGCCATTAATTTAGTAACTAAGCAGTCTCATTGGTGTCACGTGCAACAATCATGTGGCCATTATGATCCAATGAGACTGTTCAGTTACCAAAGACACGATCATAGTAATCCAATAATATCAGCCAGCTAACATGTCATGTGGCCACTGTAACCCAATGAGGTTGCTCAAATAGCCTTAATCTTCCATCTTGGATTTTATATCAAGTAATTTACACCAATTACAATATATAAAATCAATATCTAATAATCAATACCTATCTTTAAACCTTCCTGCGTAAATGGATTTTTATGTAACAAACAAAAGTTATTTCATAAAAATCCATTCAGCCATTCTTACATTATAAGTGAACATGTGCATGCAAGCATTTCAGATTTATAATATATATAGATAAATTATATAAGAAATTTTTTAAAATTTTTTTCTCTGGAATTCAGTGCGCCATTTCTAATCATGCAATGTGCCACTTTTGGCACAAGAGCCACAGGTTGGCCCCTGATATAAAGCAAAACATTTTATTTTTGACAAGAGGAAGCATTAGTTAGACTTTATATTAAACATCTCTATTATATAGTTCTATATAGTTTATATAGTTTAGTTATATAATTCTATATAGTTCCAAGAATTTTCTGTTTTCTTTATAAAGAATAGCAGAGTGGGATAACTTAAAAATTCATAGCTGTTAATTATATCAAATTGAATTTGTTTCCCTTTGAGTGCATTATTATTTGTGTTGTTTATAAATCCTATTTTTACATTGACACCATCACATATAATAGTTAAAACACATGGAAGAAAGAAAAGCATTTTATTCTGTAATATTTTCTGAAAAATTACAGAAAAAAATGCTTTTCTATCTTCTGTAACTTTTGATCTGTTAAAGAAAGCTATCATTAATAATATCAATTTCACTTGGATTGTAACTGTAAGGCCCAGTTTTACACTGTCCCATTAAAGTTCCTGTTAGCTAACTTCAGGTTAACTTAACTGCTGCTACTGTTGAAAGGATAACTTGGTTTACATTTTATAATTACTTTTTGACTATCAGTTAGTTATTTGCTACTTATCAATTATACTATCAAGAACATTGATAGTATAGTTGATAATTAATTTTCAAATCTATGATCTGGAGATATTCTATTTTTTTATTTTAAAACAAGTTTTGTATTAGTATGTTTATAATAAATGATAAAATAAAATAGAAATAAAGATGGAATCATATGTCAAGTCTTGGAAGAATAACATTAATCAATGTGAATGGAATGATATCATTAATCTTAATAGTTGTATGTCTTGGAAATGATACCGATTTGAGATGTTGTACTTTGGTGAATTTTGACCTATAAATTGGTCTCCTTCCAGTGATTCAAGTTTCATATTGACTTTAACTTATGTAAGATTGTACCTTCATATCATCCACTTTCTGGTATATGAATAAATTACTATTTTTGAATGAGTTTTTTTTTACTTAATTTAAAAAAATGTGTATTTAATTAATCATTATAAATGTTAATTCCATGCACAATATATCATCATGTTAAACATAATTACACTTCTGTTATATATAAAAATAATCTTAGTGAATAGCTATTATAAAAATATTGAAGAATAAATTTAATTGTTCAAAGTAGTAAGTGTGCAGATACCTATTTCATATATCCTAAGAAATAACAAATGAGAAAATTAAATCATAACAACAGCACAAGTTCAAGTGAAAGATTGATATATTTATTATTTTTGCTAAAGATCTTTCAGCTTAAAAAAAGCCATCTCCAGTAATATCTAGCAAAAAGAATTACAAATAGAACAAACAATAATTCAAATACAAAATAATGTTTACAATAGAAAAAAATTTAGCGGTTAAAGAATAAATATAAAAAATTATAGAGTATACATAAGATAAAATAAAAGTTAAACTAAAGAAAATATATAATTGTAAAATATAGAATAACATATGCTTATAATGTGTCCCATGAGGGTGGAATGGCTTCAAGGGGTTATCGTTAATTACATAGCATTTATTATGGTATTGTTTTATACTAAGGGCCTCAGCAAATCTAATTTCAGATATATTATTAGTAGGTTGTATGATTTCAGCTCTATCCCAATACATATCTATGTTATGCTCATAAAAGGCTTTTGCAAGTGCAATGTTGAGCCTAGCATTTTGTATATCATATTTATGCTCAATAATTCTAATTTCTAATGAGCAGATTGTACAGGTAGGTCTCGATTAGTGCGAGTTCGAATAATGCGATATTCAATTAGTGCGACTTATAAAAATGATACCGTTTTTAGTTAGTGTGAGCAAATGATTAATGCAAGTTGTAAGCATAGACTAGTCTTACTAACAAATGTCTGTCTCCTTTTATGATGTCAATTAACAAATTAATATTAATTTTCGGTTAATAAAACCGGACGAGGAACAGTCCAAGAACAATCTCTTGGCTTTGAAGGGATGAAACACCAGAAAGATGGACATTTTGCCATTAGCTATTTAACACTACTATTATTCAGCTTTGTTATCTTATACATACAGTATAGTACAGATTTTCTCTTTTAAAAAGTATTGAAATGGATGAAAGGAAGAACACTTTTGAAGATAAAACAGGAAACGATAAAAAAAGAAGAGGTTAGTGATTATGCTAGAGCAAAAAACAGATGTGATTGAGCAACATAAAAGTGGTGCTCAACTTCCGCTTTCAATTTGGCAATTTTTGATTGATTAAAAATTGATAAAAGTTGATTTTTATTTTGGTTTCGATTTGGTGAGTGGAGAATTTTCGCTTTTAAAAAGTATCGAAATGGATAAAAGGAGGAACACTTTTTAATGAGGTATGAGACCATACAGTACAGTACAGAATTTGGCGGTTGGTTTGATGATGTATGAGACTTCGCTATTTTGGTTTTGATTTGGCGGTTGGTTTGATGATGATATGATTTAAAAGTGGTCACGATAATTCGGCGGTTGGCTTGATGATGGTATGAAACAACATAATTCCTGAGTTATTAATTTAGATGATGAACAATGATGTAAAATATATAAATATTTACAATAAACTTAACACTAACTATTAATTTAGATGATGGATGGTATGAGACGCAATTCCTGGTAAGTTATTAATTTAGATGGTGAACACAATAATGTAAAATATGGTCACAATAATTCTAAGATATCTTCAATTTGGAAGTTGGATTGATGTTGGTATGAGATGCAAATTTGGTTTTGATTTGGCGGTTAGTTTGATGATGATATGAGACACAATCTGTGATTGAGCGACATAAAAACGGCGCTCAACTTCTGCTTTTGATTTGGTGGTTGGTTTTTTGATGGCTATGAGACATAATTCCTTTTGATTTGGCGGTTGGTTTGATGATGATATGAGACGCAATTCCTGTGACGATTTGGCAGTTGGTTTGATGATGGTATGAGATGCAATTCCTGGTAGGTTATTAATTGGTGTGATGATGGTTTGAGACGCAATCCTGGTAGTCTATTAATTTAGATGAACAATGATGTAAAATATGAAAATAAATATTTCTTAAACAGTTAGAATTGTGGTTATTCATTGTGAGGTTGGCTAATGGCCGGAATTGTTAGTATTGTGGTTATTCATCGTGAGGTTGGCTAATGGCCGGAACCTTACAAAGCAAGAACCAATTACTATATTTTACATATAGTTAATACTTCGATTAGTGTGAATTCAAATAGTGCGAGAAATTCATGGAACCCATTATTCACACTAATCGAGGCCTACCTGTATATGTAAAAAATAAGTTCTAATTAAAAGTGGAAAAAAAATAATTTATTAAAGAAGTATTTTCGACTTCATAAAGTCATCATCAGCTTTTTTTAAACATTTAGAATACAACATTTTTGGAATATAAGATGTAGAATGTTATTTAAATTTAAATTACTTATAACAAAAGAATTAAAGGAATTATATAAATATTACGGTTATATACATGTTAAAAATTATTAATAAACAAGTTAGAGGAACAATAGGTCCAACTAAATAAATTACAAATTAAAATAAATAAATAGATAAAATAAACGAAATTACATGGAGGAGGATATATAAGCCACTGAGGGAGTATGATAATGGGTTGGTTATCATTTATAACATAAGTCTTATCATTATACTGTTCAATGATGATGGCTTCAGCCATTTTTATGTCTTCCGCTTTACCTGACGACATGTTCTTGATTCCATTGGACGGTGACATCATGCTAGTAGCAGTGTTTGACAAGTGCTGTATCGAAGCTTGCTTTTCTTATGTTGTTTTGATGCTCTTTTAGTCAGGTGTCTCAAGATCTCATAGTACTACCAACATATACTTCCTGCCTATCAAGATCATTATTATAGATGGGAATATATATATAGAAGCAATACATGCATAAACAAGCTTGTTTATGCTTGTATCTCTTCTTATTAGAAAATATTAGAGAGTTAAATGTATCAGTACCATACTACATGATCTATCTCATCTAATAACATACAACTCGTTCTTCACATATAATAATTGTTATTACAGACAAAGTATAGGTGTTCCATTAAGTGGATCTATGGCTGGGGTTATGGCCGAACTTGTTGTGAGACATCATGAACAACAAATGTCTTTCATCTTATATTTCAATCTTAGATTCTTGAAAAGATATGTAGATGATCTATTTATTATTTGTAGTGACTCTGAAGATGTAGGCTCCATCATGAAGTATTTCAAGGATGACACACTTGACTTGGATATCAAGCTAGAACAACAATCAAATACCAGCATTCATTTTTAGACATCAATATCACCATACTTAATAAAAAATTCTCAACAACTGTGTATAGAAAAGAGATTTATACACCAACCTTCATTCCTAGGTGGTCACATGATCCTTATAAGAACAAAGTAGCTGTATTCCACTACCTACTGCAAAGATTACGAGCACATTGCTTGGACCATTTAGCTAAGCAAGCGAAATACAATATCATAGTAGATCAAGTTATACTGCACAGATATGATGCAACATTCATAAATAATATTAACAAATCCATCAACAAATATGTGCAAAATATCTCCATCCCTGGGATGTCACAACAGCAAAATAAAATGTACTTACACCCAGTACAATATCATAAAGCTATTGAGCCTTTAAACAAAGAATTAATAAAGGATAATTAAGTTTTTAACAAATAGTTGGCTGCATACCACCTTCCATAATTTAAAGAACATTAAACCACCAACACCAACACTCCAAAGGGCCAGAGTATATATCATTCCCATCTATAAAAATGATCTTGATAGGCAGATGTTGGTAGTACTATGAGACCTTTAGACACCTGATTTAAAGAACACCAAAACAACATAAGAAAAGCAAGCTTCAATACAGCACTTGTCAAACACTGCTACCAGTATGACGTCACCATCCAATGGAATCAAGCTTGTGTCATCAGGGGGATAAGTAAAGCAGAAGACATAAAAATAGCTGAGGCCATTGTCATTGAGCAGTATAATGATAAGACTTATATTATAAATGATAACCAACCCATTATCATACCCCCTCAATGGCTTACCCTTTATATCCTATCCCATGTAATTTCGTTTATTTTATCTATTTACAGGAATCCCTTGATTAGTGCAGTTAATAAATCCTCACAATACACTGCATATTTTAAAATTAAATTCTTAAATTCTTTCAACTTTAAATTAAAATCAGAATGTACAGGCAGTTTTGAAACTTTATTTGGAGTTTTTTCATATCACTTTATATTATTATTATTTTTTAAATAATTTCTTAGTGATTTCTTCCTCAGTACAGGTGTATTCCAAACCTCAACAGACTAATCAGTGATGAGTAAAAAATCTCAGCAAACTATCCCAAAGCTCAACAAGCCAATCAGTGATGAGCTCATCAAACGGTTATCACTGTAATCGCATTTGAAAGGTGGTGAGACTGTTGACACTGGTTTACACCGTTTATCCAATGTCACGAAAAAGTAGTTCCTATTAGATGATAAGATTTTAAAAGTTAGAGAGGGTTATAAATCATTATTATCATTGTCGTTTACTAGCAAATAAATTTTAGTGCTTTTTCAATGATGCTAATGAAGTTGTAACATTCATTATTGTTGTCTTCATCACCATGTTAGCCGCCATCTTATCTCCACACTCAGCAAGTCAGAAATAATTCAACATCAGTTTGTTTCATTCCAGAAACAAACTGATGTTGAATTATTTCTGACATCAAAAGAGATTAATCACTGGTGACTTACTGTTGAGGTTTGGAACTTGCCCTACTTCAACTGTCCTTTCATTCTTTTATTTTTCTCCTTCATGGATGCCATGTTCTTCGGAAGCTTGTAGCTTATTTAAACCAAGTTAATGATCTTTTAGGATTCCTCCATGTGAATAGGAATTTACACTTTGAATAACAAAAAAATTATGTCATGGAGGCATCAAGATTTTAGAGATGCTTAGGTGGGGACATGGCCAAAATAAGGTTGGGAACAACTGAATTAAACGATCTTTCATGACTTTTCAAACACTAGTTTTGTATTGCTACTTTATTATATTACATTCTGGTATTGATACTGTGCCTTCATTTCCTTCCTGATTCTGTAAACAGTCCTTACTAAGAAACCGGTTAATTCCTCCATCAAATTTACGATATCAATTGTAGATTTATCGGGATTCAATTCTACCCAGGTTCTACTAATCTGCAGTAAATGTTAAGTATGATCTGCTTCGCTTGACTATGAAGAATCTTTTCTCTCATATTATTCTTTACGTAAGAACAAGATGCCATCTTACTTTTAGAATAATCTCGAATACAAATATTCACGATTACAAAATTTTTATTTTTTTAATTTCGTCTTTTTCTACCCCTAAACTTTTTATTATATCGAGGATAAAAATATGAATTACGATTGCAGCAAGATTTTGAAACTTTATACACGAAAGTATTCTGATCAAGGATGCGTTTCAAACCTCAACAGACTAATCACTGATGACTCGCCGTTTAGGTTTGGAACGCACCCCAATATTTCTTCTCGCAGACGAACTATAACCACTTCACTCGTGACATCACTGCCTTCTGAAAGTGGAACAGACTATAGATATTTTATTTAGAAAATAACAAAATTTAAAATTATCAAAAGAAAATATTTTAAAATTCTTTCTCCTGGATTTTAAATTTGCAAAATCTTTAATCGCATCTTTTATTTATATATTTTTGGACTACTACTACCACACTGCTCTGATTCAATGAATGTTTCATTGTTTTCGTGGTGCATTTAATTTTTATTGTATTATGTTATTAATTTTAAAAAAGAGCAAAGAAAGTACAGACAAATAAGATTTGGGCCCCCTATACTTCTGGGCTAAACCCGTGTTACAGGGTCTGGTGCATTGTAGTTCTGCCACTGCACATTTTTTCTGCTGTGCTAAGTTCTAACGGATCTTCTACTCTTTGTATTACTTTGGCTCCCATCCAAACAAAAGAGGACTGATAGTGTTTCAAGCGTTAAAGAACTCAAAGACAAATATTACCCAGGGCAGGAAACAGGTGTTTACAGAATCCTCTTGCATATTAATGACACCGGCAGTAATGAAGTGTACTTAGGAGCCACAAGGAGAAGCCTCAACGACAGAATCGAGGAGCAATATTTCTTCTCGCAGACGAACTATAAACATTTCACTCGTGACATCACTGCCTTCTGAAAATGGAACAGACTATAGATATTTTATTTAGAAAATAACAAAATTTAAAATTATCAAAAGAAAATATTTTAAAATTCTTTCTCCTGGATTTTAAATTTGCAAAATCTTTAATCGCATCTTTTATTTATATATTTTTGGACTACTACTACCACACTGCTCTGATTCAATGAATGTTTCATTGTTTTCGTGGTGCATTTAATTTTTATTGTATTATGTTATTAATTTTAAAAAAGAGCAAAGAAAGTACAGACAAATAAGATTTGGGCCCCCTATACTTCTGGGCTAAACCCGTGTTACAGGGTCTGGTGCATTGTAGTTCTGCCACTGCACATTTTTTCTGCTGTGCTAAGTTCTAACGGATCTTCTACTCTTTGTATTACTTTGGCTCCCATCCAAACAAAAGAGGACTGATAGTGTTTCAAGCGTTAAAGAACTCAAAGACAAATATTACCCAGGGCAGGAAACAGGTGTTTACAGAATCCTCTTGCATATTAATGACACCGGCAGTAATGAAGTGTACTTAGGAGCCACAAGGAGAAGCCTCAACGACAGAATCGAGGAGCACAAGTGTGAGGCCCGCACGGCCCGCAGAGCCCGCAAGATATCAAAACAGCGGTTCTCAACAGGCGGATGGCCTATAAGCGGCGTGGGACGTCGGTAAGGATGAGTGGCGAGAGTTAGGACACAAGGACGGACTCGGAGACAACGTTCGTTAAAACAAACATCTTCCTTTATTGAGGAGAGAGATTTAGTTACATTTAGCAACCGACAATTTACATCGGAGGACAAATACCTTTATAACTACACAGTTTATTCCCTCGCAGATCTGGCTAACAAGTCTCCTCAGTTACTCGGCCGGCTGGGTCTTGGTCTTCCCTGGGCGGCGGTTGAGATAGGCAGCGAAGCTACGGGTCGGTGTCGTTGTCTGGCAAACGTTCGCTGGCGATGACGAGAGTCTCTCCTTTTTCTTTTCTTTCCTCTTTTTCTTTCCTGTATCGATCTGATGTTTAATGAGTCATAAAGGTCTTGTTTATTCGTGTAATGAGCAGAGATGATGTTAAGGATAGTATTGACGGTATGATTAATGGCGTTATCAATTTTGTTAAGTTGTGAAAGGGAGGCAGAACTGTAAACAGAGAGACAATAGTGTAGGATTGGGACCCTTATAGAGGACTCGTACCTCAC
Source organism: Olivierus martensii (assembly GCA_000484575.1). Classification (NCBI taxonomy): domain Eukaryota; kingdom Metazoa; phylum Arthropoda; class Arachnida; order Scorpiones; family Buthidae; genus Olivierus; species Olivierus martensii. The sequence goes on along the minus strand of AYEL01083206.1, from coordinate 34,049 downwards.
GCAGGGCATACGTCGGACCAATTCTTAATCCCGGATCCGCAGGGACTCGGACGGTCGAGTGGCGAACTACAGAGCATCCATCAGCGAGGGATGGGTGCAGCCATGCTCTACCGACCCTATAGGAATTTCTTCACTAGGGGCAGCTACTACTGGGGGCCGGGGCCAGGGACATCCCAGGCCGACCAGTTTTGCTGCTGGATCTCTCTATAGTAAGTCAAATGCCAGGCCGACCAGTTTTGCTGCTGGATCTCTCTATAGAAAGTCAAACGAGATCCGAGGGGGAATTATCCGGCTAGGACGTACCACGGCTTGCCTACTCGGGCTCCTTCCTACCCTTTCGACGTTCAAATGAGATCCGAGGGGGAATTATCCGGCTAGGACTTCCCACGGCTTGTCTACTCGGGCTCCTTCCTACCCTTTCGACGCACCGCTGACACACAAACATCTGCACACGCTCATCCGAGGTGTGAGGTCGTCTTCGCCAGAATTTCTCCAAGAATTGGGCAACCTCTTAGTTTCTCCCTGTCACTATAGACGTATCGGCCGGGTTGTACAGATATGGGCATAGTGACAGCCGGTAAGCCCTCTCGCCAAGACAAGGCGGGCGCCCTCGAGAGAGGCTATACCATGCGCTATACATAGGGATTGGAGAGTTGATTAAGCACGTGATAAGCAGGGATTCAACCAAAGTCACTAATAATACTAAAAAGTGAGAGCACGGGTGCCCAATATTGGCCAGTAGCATCAAGGATGTTTGAGTTGAATCGATGGCCAATAGAGATCACGGTAGAGTCCAAAGATAACGAGCCTTGACAAGTAGAGAGCGCCATGTAAAAATATATTTATGGCTCTCGAATAATTTTTAAATTGTTGTGAGGAATAGGTTTGGCTCTTCAATCTCAAAAGTTTGCCGCCCTGCTCTAGACCAACGAGCCACAGCGGAGTTATTTGCAATTAAAAAGGACTTGACTTTCTTAAGAATCACCACAAAAAACACTGATATTCATATAGTCTCAGTTAGTAGAGCTGCACTACAAATTATCTGTAATAATAAAATTAATTCTTACTTAAAAATAACATCAGAAATAAAATTAATCAGTTTGCTAAAAAGGTTTCTGTCCTTTTACACTGGACTCCTGGAAACTCGGGAAACTCTGGCAATGAACGAGCAGATCTGCTTGCCAGAAAAGCTGGTGATGTTAATTCTACAATCTCATACACCAAAATCCCATTGAGTATGATCAAGCACAGTTTATTCAAAATTTTGGTCGACAATTGGGAAAAGGACAATTGGGCTTGAAAACTAATGTACGCTATCTGCTTTTACCGTATTCGGTCACGTGATTTTAAGGTTAAGCGTAGCCAGTAAACGCTACGGCAAAGATTGCCTAATATCGTTGTTCGTAAACGTTATTCGGCCTACGATAATACCGCGCACGCGCATAATCTTTCACGTGACTTTAACGTTTACCGTCACAGCCAGAGAGCCGGGCAAAATCTAACTAATAATACGTACATAATTACGTAATACGTACGTACGTTAACGTATACGTAATACGTAACTAAATTACGTAGCGTAACTTACGTAAATTAACGGATGTTACGTAAATTACGTTTACGTACGTACTATACGTAAATTAATTAACGTAAAAAAAGAACGTAAAAACATAAAAAAAGAATGAAACGTTAATTACTTTAGATAACTTACGTTAATTAATTTATTTACGTAATTACGTAAATTAATTAATTAGCACAGACGTTTGCGGGCACATCCGGCCCGGAAATTGCTTTACCGACCGCCAGTTTGGGATCACGTAGATGCAATAAAACAAGTCGTCCTCCCATATTTCGAATAATTTGTCTTATTTCACTAGTCGATCAAGTGGCGAAATAATATCGTATATGAAGTCGAACTTTGAGATTTCGAAACAGAAGAATCATCGATAAGAATAGCAACAAACGGAAACGGTTTCGAAAAGACGTCACTTTTATCCCATCATGCATTGTGAGTCTAATGTCATACGCTGATTTCACCGTTCAGAATAGGCCCCCAGGGGTCGGCAAACCGCGGCTCGCGAGTCACATGCGACTCTTTAGGTACGTACAGTACATGTGGCTCTGAAGTAAAATTGAAGATGAAAATAAAGCTATCTTAATTTCGTTTATAAAATATTTAAATAATTTTTTCACATAATGGTGATTTCATTTGTTTTATAGCTTTCGCTAAACTTCGTGGCACTAAAATGCGCGAAGCGTGACGTCTGGGAGGAGAAAGCGAATAAGGACAGGCTATACCATGGGCTATACATAGGGAATGGAGAGTTGAATGAGCACGTGATAAGCAAGGATTCAACCAAAGTGACAAATAATGCTAATAACTTTTACTACTGATTACCAAGTAAACCAGAACGATCTCTTCTTATATAAGATGGCTTTAAAAACAATGTAAAAGTTGGTGCAGGAGTGGTAATATATTATAAGGATAAAATTATTTACCAAGGATATTTCCGACTTGTAAAAGACTGTTCTATAACCCAAGTGGAGTTATTTGCAATTAAATAGGACTTGACTTTCTTAAGAACCACCACAAAAACACTGATATTCATATAGTCTCAGTTAGTAGAGCTGCACTACAAATTATCTGTAATAATAAAATTAATTCTTACTTAAAAATAACATCAGAAATAAAATTAATCAGTTTGCTAAAAATGTTTCTGTCATAATTTTTAAATTGTTGTGAGGAATAGGTTTGGCTCTTCAATCTCAAAAGTTTGCCGCCCCTGCTCTAGACCAACAAGCCACAGCGGTATAACTTCATTAACTCACCACTTAATATTATCATAACGAAACAAATTGTCGAAAGAAATATCTCTTTCCTATCCCAATAAAAGTCAAGATAATTTCCCGAACACCATAATGGTATTCTTTCATTCCTAAAACAAAGTTAGTCTTCTTTAAATTAAAAAAATTCCATAAAATCAGTATGAGAAGTGAGATTCTCAACCGCGTCTTCATACGAAAGCCAAATGCATTAGACGTGTCGGCCATCCGGAGTGATTGTCAAATTCGGCCATAAATCCTATTCAAAGCCCTCCCAATTACTTTTGTTACGTTATTTAACAGCTGTTTATCCACAGGATACTTCCCAAATAGTTCGAAAAATCCTTCTAAAAATTAATTCCAAAAAGATCTCTCAAAAACCTCCAGTTACAGGCCAGTCAGCTTAATTTCGACTTTCGCTAAGACTTTTGACTGCTTAATTATAAACAGAATAAATTGGTTTCTGGAAGCTTCTGGTTTCTTCAATTCAAATCAGTTCGGTTTCAGATCAAAGAAAAATACCAGTCAGGCAATTAAGAAGTTATTAATTATAAGAAAATAGCTAAAAACGAAAACAAATACTGCATTGCAAAATCTACCGACTTCCAAGGAGCGTTCGTTAGAGCGTGGAGGCCAGGTTAATACTTTAAGAGAGAATGGGTGTCTCATTAATTTTTACAGGCTTCTTTTCAGTTATCTTAACGGGTACAGGAAACTACTATTGTAACATCAAATGGTTAAATTGAAAGAAAAATGGAATGTGGCTGACAGAGGGATCTGTCTCTGGACCTTCACTATGGAATGTTTTCTATAATAGTCTTCTTCAGTCGGCGGGATTGGCCACATGGACGCTTCGGCTTTCCACTCTGGAGGTCCCGAGATTGAGTCTCGGGTCCCACCTCTTGAAATTATTTATTATGGAGTCCAGGCCCAGCTCGTCAATCCACTTCACTATCGAATGTTTTCTATAATAGTCTTCTTCAGTCGGCGGGATTGGCCACATGGAAACGCTTCGGCTTTCCACTCTAAAGGACCAGCGTTCGAGTATCGGGTCCTACCTCTTGAAATTATTTATCATGGGGTCCACGCCCGGCTCGTCAATCCACGTCCTTCACAATCCGGCTGACCTCTTCGCAGAGGTGGGCAACCTGTGGAAGGGATTGGTTTGCCCCGCCACATAGTATTCTACTAGAATGGAGTGTGGCGTCATCTGTTGACAAAAAAGTATAGTCTTCTTCAAACCAATAAACTGTTACCAAAAGATTCTATTATTTTGGGGTATGCAGATGACACATCAGAACTGTTGAAACATGGAAACAGAGACAGATTACAGAGCCCCGCCACGTAGTATTCTACCAGAATGGAGTGTGGCGTCATCTGTTGACAAAAAAGAATAGTCGTCTTCAAACCAATAAACTGTTACCAAAAGATTCTATTATTTTAGGTATGCAGTGACACATTAGTACTGTTGAAACATTGAAACAGAGAGAGATTACAGGAGATGGCTAACTATGCTATAGATATCATTTATAAATAGAGTACCGAAAGCAAGTTAGTTATTAACTTCAAAAAATGTAGTTCAGTTGTCTTTGGACGTAATAAACCTTTGCAAAAAACACACTTTATCAAAATCAATAATGATTTAATTTCTTAAAAAATTAGGCTACTCTTAATTATCTGGGAGTAGTTTTTGTCTCTTCATTATCTTGGAAAGAACATGACTCGAACGTTTGTAAAAAAAGCTCACAGCTACTTCATTCGCTTATGCCATTTCGATAAAGAGCTGAGGCCTAGAAAATAAGGCCACGAAAATAATCTACTCTATGGCGGTGGAACCTATTGTTACCTATGCAGCAGCAGCTTGGGCTATGCAGCAAATAAATATTATATTAAGAAAAAACTTTTAAGCATACAAAGGATGGCCGCAATTAGTATTACTAAGGCTTATCAAACGGCTCCAACTAGTGCACTGCAGCTTATTGGTAAAATCTCACCTATCTACCTTAGGATTCAACTAATCTGTCATCCTGAATTTTTTAAGAAAAAAATTCCCTCTTGATGAGTGTGATTCTAATAATATCCCTACAGACTTTGAGCAAATTATCTCCTTACTTAACGAACATGGAATGGAATATATATATATGAACAAATTAAATCACTCCCTGCAGGAAAACCAATTTTTAACTTTTACTACTGATTACCAAGTAAACCAGAACGATCTCTTCTTATATAAGATGGCTTTAAAAACAATGTAAAAGTTGGTGCAGGAGTGGTAATATATTATAAGGATAAAATTATTTACCAAGGATATTTCCGACTTGTAAAAGACTGTTCTATAACCCAAGTGGAGTTATTTGCAATTAAATAGGACTTGACTTTCTTAAGAACCACCACAAAAACACTGATATTCATATAGTCTCAGTTAGTAGAGCTGCACTACAAATTATCTGTAATAATAAAATTAATTCTTACTTGAAAATAACATCAGAAATAAAATTAATCAGTTTGCTAAAAAGGTTTCGGTACTTTTACACTGGACTCCTGGAAACTCGGGAAACTCTGGCAATGAACGAGCAGATCTGCTTGCCAGAAAAGCTGGTGATGTTAATTCTACAATCTCATACACCAAAATCTCATTGAGTATGATCAAGCACAGTTTATTCAATATTTTGGTCGACAATTGGGAAAAGGAATGGGCCTTTGCTTGCCAGAAAAGCTGGTGATGTTAATTCTACAATCTCATACACCAAAATCCCATTGAGAATGATCAAGCACAGTTTATTCGATATTTTGGTCGACAATTGGGAAAAGGAATGGGCCGTGATAGTACTGGAAGAAGAACTTATTACAGCTTTGCCCCAAACATCAAAGATCTCTTCTCTAAAAAGTTTTTAACACAAACTTTTTTAGCAATTAACATAAAATAAAGGAGATGTATATAGTAAAGTTAAAATACATTCTTAGGCATTCTTGTTACACAGCCTTTTCTGTACATCCTTAACATCGCAACAATTAAACAATTGACAAAATTAAAACCCTAATAATACATTCCTTTACTGAAAGTATTATTAGGGTTTTAATTTATTAACATCGCAACGATTAAACAATTGACAAAATTAAAACCCTAATAATACATTCAGTAAAGAAATGTATTATTAGGGTTTTAATTTTATCAATTGTTTAATCGTTGCGATGTTAAAGGATGTACAGAAAAGGCTGTTTAACAAGAATGCCTAAGAATGTATTTTAACAAACGTTTTTGTTACCCAACTGTTTACTGGGTCATGGGAAATTCAAATCATAGGTTTGGATTCACTAACATGCCAATTTGTGAAATCCACGGAGATTCTATTCAAAACAATCTCCATATTATTTTTCATTGTGATAAAATTAAAAGCAGTAGAGAACAACTTCTGAAAACGGTGATACAGTACTTAACGGACACAACTAGCATGGTTAAGGATGTACAGAAAAGGCTGTGTAACAAGAATGCCTAAGAATGTATTTTAACAAACTTTTTTGTTACCCAACTGTTTACTGGGTCATGAGAAATTCAAATCATAGGTTTGGATTCACTAACATGCTAATTTGTGAAATCCATGGAGATTCTATTCAAGACAATCTCCATATTATTTTTCACTGTGATAAAATTAAAAGCAGTAGAGAACAACTTCTGAAAACGGTGATACAATACTTAACGGACACAACTAGCCAGGCAATCCAGAAATTTTAATTAAGAACAAAGAAATTTTTCAGGCTTTGGATCATTTTATTAAACTTCTACAGCCCTGGAAAATGTGTTTGTCCATAGAACTAATGATTAAGTTCAGTACTAAGTTTTCTGTATTTGTTCCAGTATTTTTCTGCTTTATTGTATAGTGCATCTTTACATCTGTTTAATTTTGTTTTATATAAAATCATAGGATTCTTTTTCCAGCCGAACCTTCGTATTGATTTACATCTTGCCTTCTGTAAATTTATTTAGATAATTAATTTTGTTAGATTCTTGCCTTCTGTAAATTTATTTAGATATATTTTATTTTGTTAATTAATGCAGTTGCGGACGCTCATGGATCTCACGCGGTGTTGGGTACTAACTCCTCTCTCTTCCTCTAGTGGCCTAACCCACTTCTACGAATGCAGTTGCGGATGCTCATGGATCTCATGCGGTGTTGGGTACTAACTCCTCTCTCTTCCTCTAGTTGCCTAACCCACTTCTATGGTTAGGATTCTTTCTGCTTTGCTTGTTCTCTTCCTTCTCTTTTCTCCTTTGGACTAAGCCAATGCATACAGTCCCTACTATTTTAATAATAATAATTCTATATCTGTAGAAGCGTGTGCTCGTTATTCAACACACACATCTACAGACTCCTCAACAACCTTTCAAACACACACGTTTATTTACATCACAAAAAAGTATATACGTATATACAAAGTATAATATACAAACAAAACGCTCTTTTAGAGGGCCTGGTGATCCTACTGGTGATTAAATATTACGGACAAAATCAGTGCCTCACTGGAGGGTGGTTGCGTGAGCACACGACAGAAAATTTTTATAGATCCACACGGAACGTCTCAGAATTCCACCTCTGCCTGCTTCTCTCCTGTACACCCTCTGGGATCTATCTCCCCAGAGAACCTCAACGGCAATTCTTTAACGTTGACCTCTGCATTACTAACTCCTCTCTCTTCTTCTAGTGGCCTAACCCACTTCTATGGTTAGGATTCTTTCTTCTTTGCTTGTTCTCTTCCTTCTCTTTTCTCCTTTGGACTAAGCCAATGTATACAGTCCCTACTATTTTAATAATAATAATTCTATATCTGTAGAAGCGTGTGCTCGTTATTGAACACACACTTCTACAGACTCCTCAACAACCTTTCAAACACACAAATTTATTTACATCACAAAAAAGTATATACGTATATACAAAGTATAATATACAAACAAAACGCTCTTTTAGAGGGCCTGGTGATCCTACTGGTGATTAAATATTACGGACAAAATCAGTGCCTCAAACACACAAATTTATTTACATCACAAAAAAGTATATACGTATATACAAAGTATAATATTCAAACAAAACGCTCTTTTAGAGGGCCTGGTGATCCTACTGTGATTAAATATTACGGACAAAATCATGCTTCACTGGAGGGTGGTTGCGTGAGCACACGACAGAAAATTTTTATAGATCCACACGGAACGTCTCTGAATTCCACCTCTGCCTGGTTCTCTCCTGTACACCCTCTGGGATCTATCTCCCCAGAGAACCTCAACAGCAATTCTTTAACGTTGACCTCTGCCGAAACCTTAACTAGGAGCGCGTCACGTCTGATCCGCTCTGTCGGGTTTCCGTGCGATTTCCTCTCTTCTTTCTGTTACTTCCACACCCAAACTCCTGAGTCTCCCTGCCTTGTTTTTTCTTTCTCTTTCCCACGATCACCTTTTTTTATTGCATGCTCTTTCCCCTCCCTCCAGTTTGAAAACAAACTGTTAATGGAGGAAGATAAATCGACCAGCATGTAAAATCCATTACAAGGCAATCTTAGGGAGCTAACCCCTCCCTAAATTTGTCTAAGAACTACAATCTTACTCACTGTAGACTCCCATAGAGGAACACAGATAGCCATATTCCAGCCTAAACGTAGTTTACAGCGGATTCCTTTCGTACCTTACTACTGTGTATAACCATCAGTCAGCTTAGTTTACCTGGAAACCGAATCCGTAAGTTTCATATCCGTCTCACGTTTTATTCTCAAGTTCTTTCAATTTTTATAACTAAAAACTCACGATCATCGTGCTTGTCTCCCTGCCTTGTTTTTTCTTTCTCTTTCCCACGATCACCTTTTTTTATTGCATGCTCTTTCCCCTCCCTCGAGTTTGAAAACAAACTGTTAATGGAGGAAGATAAATCGACCAGCATGTAAAATCCATTACAAGGCAATCTTAGGGAGCTAACCCCTCCCTAAATTTGTCTAAGAACTACAATCTTACTCACTGTAGACTCCCATAGAGGAACACAGATAGCCATATTCCAGCCTAAACGTATCGAGTTTGAAAAAAACTGTTAATGGAGGAAGATAAATCGACCAGCTTGTAAAATCCATTACAAGGCAATCTTAGGGAGCTAATCCCTCCCTAAATTGGTCAAAGAACTACAATCTTACTCACTGTAGACTCCCATAGAGTAACATAGATAGCCATATTCTAGCCTGTGATGGGATCTATAAATGGCCGTCGCCAGTTAGAGTCTCGTGAGATATAACGGCTTAATCAAATTAACCAACAAACTAGATTTGACAGGAAACTAATCAAGATATGATTCTGCAAAGAATGCACTTCTGAATCAACCGTATGATCGGAATAATTTGCATGATGCAAATCAGCATTTGGCATGAAGTGTCTGTTAGAGGAAACGTTCCGTTGTGCAATGGAAAAACAATTACAAAAGACAGAAAATGAATTAACAAAGACGAAATTAAAATGAAATATCGTGTTTTATTTAGCGCACACACTTCTTCCGTAAGGACGGAGTCCGTGTTTAATGTGCCACTGTTATCTTGGATCAAAAAAGGTGTTTTGTACAAAGGCCGAACGTAATATGTCGGACATGAAATATCGTGTTTTATTTAGCGCACACACTTCTTCCGTAAGGACGGAGTCCGTGTTCAATGTGCCACTGTTATCTTGGATCAAAAACGGTATTTTGTACAAAGGCCGAACATAATATGTCGGATAAAATATACATCGCAACTCGTGATAAGTTCTCCTTTAAAGGTATCCTAATTCGATACCCTGCCAAGATAGATATTGGACCTCAAGCAAGCACACAGAACGCATATGGGGTTATATCTGGGAAGCGAGGTTGTTACTAATGATTCTTTGGTTTATGAAGTGATGCCAGCGCAGCCTCTACAACGATAAACAAATGTGAGGTGGCGCTCCATCTTGCATAAAAATTATCTCGTCCAGATACTGTCTTTGTTCGAGACTGCTTCGGCGGTGCCCACATCCTTCACTGGGTGCCTGCAGTTGGATCCTATACGGATCTGGACCGCCTGTCTTCAATTTCAGATTTCGCGCATCCCATCTTCGGAGGACAATCCTTCGCATTACCTCATAGGGAAGGATAGTAGGTACTTTTTTGTACATTTTACGCCCCCTCTTTAATCAGGGAGATTACTAAGGGGGCGGGGCCATTCCAACCACGGGCTGCATGCACACTCGTGGAGGGGGCAGGATGGTAAACGATGGGGATTACCGGGCTGGGCCCAGTACCCCGAAAAATCCGGGACCAGACCTGGGACGCGAACCCGGGTCCTCCTCCGTGGCACGCCGAAGCGTAATCACGCGGCCATCCTGCCGAGTGATATTAATTGCGAAAATAGCTCAAATAACGAGAAACAGGCTACATTGCGACAGAAGAATTGGGAAATGATGAATAATGCGTAGGCGTAAGAGCGATTGTGATATGCGCGCGTAGACCATAGAAGCCCGACAGGTAGCTGACCTTGCGGTTGAGAACGGCGAGTGTGGGTAAGGATGAGTAACGAAATCGGCCAGTGCCAATAAAGACTACGTTATGTATTTTAACAGAGAGAGAGACTGTACGTGATAACTTTTGCAGTTATCGCACACAACAGAAAGAGTGCGCGACGACTGTAAAAGTTATCACACTCGCTCTTACTCGTACGCCACACATAATTCATCATTTCCCGATTCTTCTGTCGCAATGTAGTCTGTTTCTCGTTATTTGAGCTATTTTCGCAATGCAATAATGATCTTTACATATTTCTGTAATCAAATTTATTAGCTACATGAGGCAAACCACTCACATTAATTTATTAAGCCGAGATTATTCTCACAGACGTGAAGTACCCTGTAGTACCCTCGTATTTGGAGCAGGGCAGCGGCCTTTTGGCCTATCTCAGAATACGAAATGACCCATAGTGTCCACGGGCCTTCAATATATCAATCTACAATATATACAATCTTAAATATATCAATCTTCATCATGGGGCCCGTGGTCACCATAGGTCTGTCCTTGATTAGACACATACGGTCGTCAGTTTGGAGACCACCATATATACCTTATTCCTACGGTATCTATCATCATTTTGAAGTTCATTGATATAATTGAACCCAATATCATTAGTAAATTTCATTGAAATCACTGTTTTGCACAGTATTCTCATTTGGCATATCAACATGTTCTTGTATCAGAGACATTGACTCTATCTCAATTATTTTCAATAGATATAGTTTTCTAACATATCCTATAACATTTATGAATTTAATTTATTCAGAAAAGAAACTTATCAATAAACAACCAAAATTATATTATTGTGTAGTCAGGAATTTTCATATCAGAAATTTGTTTTGCCTTTTATTAACCATACTATACAGCATATATTTGAAGAGTACATCAAACGAATTAACATTCTTTTCTTATGAAATGATAGAATTTATCTTTAAACTATAGAATTAGTTAAAATTGTCATCTTTTGCTTCTCCTAATAGTAATATGAATAAATAATAGAAAAATTTTTAAAAATAGAACAGAATTATTTAAAAATTATTCAAAAGTTAATTGTAATTTATCCAACGAATTTTTCCATATAGCACCGAGGAAAATTGAAATCGCATTTAGAATAAAGATAAAATTTTAAACGTCTTTAATTCATTAAGAAAATATAGCAAAACTAATAAAATTATAAAAATATAGAAACTATATATGGAAATTACGATCTTAAAAATTTATAAAACAGCATCTTTCATTTCGTAATCTCATAACAGGATTCTCATGATAGGGAAGACGTCAAAATTAGAAATAAACAAACAGCCTGTCCTGAAATAAACAAACGGCGTTATCACTCGGCCGGATGGCCGCGTGATTACGCTTCTGCGTGCCACGGAGGAGGACCCGGGTTCGCGTTGCAGGTCTGGTCCCGGATTTTTCGGGGTACTGGGCCCAGCCCGGTAATCCCCATCCTTTTCCATCCTGCCCCCTCCACGAGTGTGCATGCAGCCCGTGGTTGGAGTTGGCCCCGCTCCCTTAGTAATCTCCCTGATTAAACGTCAGCATTAACTGGATGGGAGCCAAAGTGATATGAAGAGTAGAAGATCCGTTAGAACTTAACACAGCAGAAAAAATGAGCATCTATATGAAGAGCCAAAAGGAGAATGTTATTAATGATAAGGAGAGAGAGAGGCGATATCGGAAGCTTGGAAATTTGCATTAAGAAAGTATTTTGTACCTAACAGGAAGCTATGTACGCGAACACTAGTTTGCTAAGAACATTTTTATTCTATTTTTTGTTTGTAGTTGCAATTTTGATTTTAGATTGTCACGATGGTTGTCAGGAATAATTTTGTATGCACAGTTATTTTAGCTTGTATTTGTACGCTGTGGAACATGACGAGTTTAGCACATGCAGGTTGACCTTGGTTTTCTTAAGTTCGGGGATTGGGTTACAGTCGGGAGAATGGAGTTGTTTGTTGGATGCCTGCAGTTTGTATCCATTTGAGTGCATGCAGCTGATGATGACTATCCTAAAGTCGAAAGCATTACTCCTTAGGAAGCAATAATAAATGCTTTTTTATGGGACTGCTGTAAGTGCTGAGTCTATATTTACATTTTCTAGTTATACACCTAAGAAAGCAGTATCATGTTTGCATAACTGGCCTATGTTTGGAATGATAGAAAGGAAGTTAAGATGCTTAGCACTATGCATATCAATTCATTTAATGAGTCACAAAATTTGATATCAGTATCATTAAAAAGTTTTAAAACCAACCATTGTAATGAATTACAATAAATATTATACATGGGGAGTTGACTTATGTGACAGTATTATTCATGCTTACCCATCAATCAAAATCTTCATTAAATGATACAATTTCTCATACTATTTAATGGAGATTTTGACTGATAGGTATTTCAATATGTTAGATATTTCTTTGTGCAATGCTTGGATTGTATACAAAGCACTTGGAAATCATGTACAACTTACAGATTTTAGGAACTCTGTGATTCAAGCTATAATACAATAATATCACTTTTCTCAAGAAAATAAAACAGGAAGCAAGTGATCTCTATACAATCTTCTTTGACTTCAAGAAAGACACTTTCCAAGAAGAAATCTCAATCTCAGCAAAAACAAGCCCAAGTCAAGATGCATTGTTTGTTCCAGCAAGAAAATTGAAAAATACAGCAACTATCAATGTCTGGAATATAATGTATTCCTGTGTGTTATTCCTTATTTTGAGAAATACCATACAAAAATAAATTTCTAATTAGGAAAATAATATTTTGTAAATACTAGCTATAAAGTTTAATATTTTTAAATATAACTATATCTGCGTCTTTTATGTTTTTATTATAAATTTCACAACTGTATATTTTATGAATTTTAAACATACAGTGGACTCTCAATTTTACGAACTTGTATGGATCCCAAAAAACAAAAAAGTTCATAAAATCAAAAGTTTGTAAATGGGAATGGCATTAATTAACATTAGTATTATGGGATATTTTTTGGGACCAACTCAATAGTTCGTAAAAATGTGTAGTTCACAAAAAAGTGAATCCACTGTAGATCAAAAAAATTTAACATAGAATAATTTGTATGCTAAAACTGATATATTTTATTATTCATTAAAATGAAAATAGTTGTATTAACAGATGGAAAATTATGAAGTAATAATTAATTAAACATAATAAATTATTCTAATATATATTAAAAATGATCTATTTTATAAATATACATATTAAAAAATAATTTAAAAATAAATTATTTTTTAATATGTATAAATATTCTCTGTGGACTAAAGACTAATAAAATAGATTAAATTAAAATTATTTTGATAAACAGTATATTTTTTAGAGAGAACACATTTCTATTAACTTTGGCATAAATACCATATATTCTCATGTATAAGCCAAGGCTTTTTTTCCTCAAAAAAAAATTCTGAATTGGGGGGTCAGCTAATACATGGGTCAAAAATATCAACTTTTTTTGGCTGGAGAAATTGAAGTAATAAGCAAGACCATAACTTATTGAGCATCTCCTGAAGATCAGGAAGGAAATTTTGCAATAATTCATTTAATACAATACCAGATAAAATTTTATCTTATCCTGAAGAAATCGAGTGCATCATGCCACCGACTCCAACCTGCGTCTATATACCATAATCAGATAGGCAATGCCGTGCCGCCCAATACGACGCAATGTGAAAACTCAACAGCCTAGGATTCATATTTGAGTGAAAAAATATATTTATTTTTCATTATTACTAATTAAGAATGTTTTATTTCATTTGCTATTAATTGATAAGTACTTATTATATTTAACTCATCGATGATTTAATTAGATTAAAAAGTAATTAAAATAATTCTAGGAATATGGATATGGAATAATGGGAACATTTAGAAGAACCTTAAGGAAAAGATATATAAGAAAAATTAAACAAAAAAATAATAATTATTTAAAATCTGTACTGAAAAATAACTTTAATCTATCAAAAAAGTTCATCGTAAGCAAAATCAAAACTACGAATTTGCACGATTACCATCTAGAAATCATGTTGCAGATGTCATTCTAACAGTGTATGACATCATCGTTAGGGTGATCCACTCATTTTAAAATACAATCAAAGATTTGAATACGAACTCAACTCAACTATAGGGAAAACGAAACTTTGAATGGTCTCTTGGGAGCCATGTGACGTAGACATATTATTCTAATGGATTTTTTACTGTGATAATTTAATATGAAATTTTTTAGAAAAGATAACAATTATTCAATAACAACAAATAATAAGAAAATATTTTTATGTAAATTATCAAAATTTATTACTATTCGTTAACTTGATATTTTCTGAACTTACATCTTCCTAATGATAATGTTCACTGATATCAATCTCGCTTTGAAGTAAAATAAAATTTTACTTTACCCAAAGCAATTGAGCACATTGTGCCACCAACTTCAACCTGCATTTATATAAGTTCATCAGATAGGTGACACTGTGTTGCCTGATGCACTGCAACACAGAAATTCTTGACAGTAATCCAAGAATCTTAAATAGGTGCCTGTTTTTAACCTTTTCAATTGATATTTCTGCTAATACGAATAAACAAAACAAAAAAAAAAAATATAACTAGCGGGAATAGAACTCTGGCCGACCGCATGGAAGTTTGCCGCTTAACCACGCTGCCACGCCAACTCGTTGTTAATTTGTATAACGAACTGGTATACTTTCGTCGCGTCTTCGAGGTCATTTTTCTCCATAATGGCTAGCCATTGGCCTCTAGCCTTTTACTGTGTCTTAGTACTAGTCAAGAACTCTTACAGAAATAAATTTCGTTTCATTCCGTTTTCCGGCCCTCGAGTCCTCTCCTTGTTAGTGGATTCTAGTATTGACTAGTTATACTAATATTCATGAACGGGCTTTGTTCCAACTAGTTTCAACTAAGTAAATCCGGTTTTAACTAATTCCGAGTTTTGACTGTAACATATACACTTATTATGAAAAAAATATTTGAAAAAATGCATATGAAAGTGGAAAATTTTCCTTCTATATACATATATAAATATTGTAGTGGTTCTTAACCTGGGATCCATACACCTTTGGGGATCAATCGTTACATTTCAGGGAATCTTTAAAGTGCAGGCTTACTTTCAAAATAACACTATATAATCAGTTACTAAATAAAAGTAAAAAAAAAATTAAATTTGGAAATAATTTTTATCATCATTGTGAATTATTACTGGATTTTAGCTTGTGACTCATCAGTTAATTTGAAGTTGTCTATTAAAATGAAAGCAATTATTTCTTTTTTTGCAATTACTGTGTAGCTTGCTTTTTTATGAACAAAAAACTAACATTTGTTATCATTTGAACATTAAATATGATACATGTATTGCCTTGTTAAATTCTTCCATATTTTATATATTTGGACAAAAGCAATAATAATCTTGTTGAATTTTTTGTTAAATAAGTTTAAAATATTACTTTTTGGTTCTTATTTTGAATAATTTGTTTGTTTTCTGTTTCAGGAATTTATTATTTCATGAAAAATATCTAGAATTTTTTTCAATATCATTATCGTATTGATACATTCTTATAATTATATATTATTCATGACATATTTTTATGCAAAGGTAATCAGTTTTCAGTAAAATAAAATACAGTGCCTTTTCTAAATTTATAGACATTTTTCTAAGTAGGTGTCCATGACCTAGGAAAGGTTGAGAGCTCCTACTTATATGATATATAATAATATCATCTGATATTATTGGAAATATATATAAGCATTTCAGTTGAAGAAATAGGTTCAAAGATAGCCACATTTTTAGCAGAACATTATATTGATATTTATATAAATTATTCAGTTCTCTATTTCAGCTAGTTTGATCTTTAAATCAATATTTAATTTTAATTACAGACTCCAAAGAGAAATGTTCCTGATTACATTCAACGACCAGATTATGCTGATCATCCAGAAGGTTGGCAATTACAATTTAAGTTGATAATTCAAATAATCTTGTTTTAATAAAATTTATTCATTTGATTTTATAATGGTTTTAAACAATTAATTGAAATTGGTTATATGTAAAAAATGAAAATATATATGGTTAAATTGATCATTGTAAATTTTATTCATTTATTATTATTCAAGTAAATTGTAAAGCCTAACACACTTTAAAATTCATCACATTTTACAAAATAAATTATATTGCCGGTAAATTAAAAAATCTTAGCAAAACAATCTGATACTTTCATTTATTTTTAAGAATTTTCTACTTTTACTATTATAAATATTAATACTGTAAGGTTTGTTTATGATCAGTTTTTTCTTTCTCTTGACTTTGTTAATCACAGAAAATGAAGCAATCTAACATCTGTTGTGATTTTCCCATTTGTGTATAATTTGAAAATATTGTATATTTTAAAAAAATTAGTAAAAAGTAAGGGTTGCATTATATTCAAACCTCTGAAATAAAAGTGATTAAAAATGAAATTTTTAGCAGAACTTTCACTGTTTCTTTGTGCTTATAGGCATATACTTGTATAACACCAGATAAATATTGTTTTAACTTTTAATTTGTTTTTAGTTTTGGCTTCAATTTTTTGTTTTTATACAAAAAATTTATTCAAGAAAACATTTATTATTGTACAAGCATATATATATATATATATATAGTAATTTGAATAAAATACTTGCATAATTTAGTAAATTATATTTTGTATATATTTACTTTAAAAATATTATAATATTTCAATGCATGAAAAATTTTTAACATATAAATAGTCCGTGACTTACAATCAACTTGTACTTACAGCAATGGTGTCATTGATAAATTTTGCTATTGGTCAATGCAGTTGGTGGGTTTGATTCCTGGACACACTGATCTGCTATTTGGAAAAATCCTTTTTTTGTGTCTGATTCTTATAGTTTTGTGTTCTTTATGTTCATTGAGATAATATATAGTGTCCTTCTAAAATTTAGTTGTGAAAAATCTATAAATTTTGGCATTTTTGACTTATGATATTTTTGAAGTTGAACTCTGTTTTAACTTGAGGACTATCTGCATATAGTCCTTGAGTTTTTTATTTGTAACAAAATAACAATAAAAACACAACCTTAAAATTGGAACAAATCATCATACAGAATTAGAATATTTTTATATTCAAATTCTGCAAGATGATTATCAGAATTATTTATGTGCCTCTAAATATAGTTATATTTAGAGGCACATAAATCAAAAATATAAATACAATTAAAACTAAGGACATATTGTGTATTCAAAAATAATGAATTTTCAGTAGTAGATTTTAAAGGAAATATTGATAGTTGATGCAAAAAATGTAGAGAAATATGCTTTTTATGTCCAATATAATGTTTCTATAATACTGGTATTTTAACTAAATGATTATTAGTTAATAAAATATTTGATACATTGGTTAAACCAGTTAACTAGTTTTGAATTTACTGAAATTTTTCATGAACAAATTGCTAATTTATTGTATTGTATGTAAATCTGATTAATTCATTTAAATTTCTTTTATTCAAACTTACTGATAGTCAGTATATATGTTAACCTTATTCATTAATAATTAAAATCATTGAAAAAAAAAATATCTTTTTGCTGATAAAATTAATGCATTTAAGAAATCATTTAACAGATGAAATTGTATTCTCAATAAAAAATTTCCAGCAATAAAAAATAATTGAAAATAATCAAGCAAATATCATATAATTCAAAATAATCATTTTTGGCATTCTTAAATTTAAATTATAAATATGAAAACAAAAAAAATGATATGATATCAATCTGTTAATAGTGTCTGCCAAACTTTTTTACTTCACAGCACACTGAAGCAGGGGAATTTGTTTTGCGGCATACCAAATAAAAATCTGAAAAAAAATTATTTTATTAGTATGAATCAAAAAAAATCTGAAAAAAAATTATTTTATTAATATGAATCAAAATATTATTATTATTATGTTATAGTACATCAGTGTGGGCATGGAGTATCTCCAGGTCAAAGTCTTATGTCGGATTATTATTATTATGTTATAGTACATCAGTGTGGGCACGGAGTATCTCCGGGTCAAAGTCTTATGTCAGGCACGAGTAAAGACATAGCTACTTGTGATATTTAATTGTGGGTTAACTAACTGTCTGTGTCAGTGCTGAGAAACTTTCTTACTATGTTTCATGTATTGAGTAGTGATGTTTTTTGTAGTGTTATGTATGTCTTGGGATGATTATTATTATTATTTATTATTATTATAGGAAACAATAATAAAATAATATTGTTTTATCAAAAGTACATAAGATAGGAAATATAAATAAAAATTTTATTAATGAGAAGGATGCGAATGATTTTGAGAAATAATTATATCAAGACGTGGCTCTAAATTAGATAAACATACATGCAACTCCTCATTTACTATCAGTAATTGTTCTCGTTTTTTTATTTAATTTCCATAAGAGCTGAGAAACCTAATTTGCAAAGATACGACGATCCAGACGGCAACAAGGATTTAGTGGCTGTAGTAGCTAATCGAGGATATTGATTCCAGAATGAAATCTAAAATACTGACAATTCTAACACAATGTGAAGCTTTGTACACAGGGTCTTTCTAAAGTCTGTTAAATTTTCTTTTTCTATTAATGTCAGGTTTATATCCTGCTATTTTGCGATTTTTATTATCATGTAGATTCGTAGATGGATTGAATTTTATGATCGAGAAACGCACTAAATTAAATATTTTTAAATCTTTCGCGGCACACCTAGAATCTCTCGTGGCACAGTAGTGTGCCATGACACACAGTTTGGCAGACACTGTTAATATGATAAATCAAAAAAAAAACATTGTAATAGCAGGTTTTCATCTTTTGTTGAATACTACATTAGAGATTTTTAAAATTCTTGGATGATTGTTTATCTAATCTATTTAGTCTATAGTAATTTTACCTAAATTAAATATTTTAAAAATTGTTATTCAGTGAAAAGAAAATTTAAAATATGCTGATTTCATCTTATTTGCTTGTCTGATTTGATTTGCTTTTATCTGAGTTATATTAACTAATCATAAGTTATTTTTAAAAATATCTGGAAATTTTTAAAAATATTAGTTATTTCAGTTAACAAAGATATTTTCACACTTTATCAATTTCATTTCTGTAACTGGATTTTTATTTCTTTATTAGTTATAACTGAAAAAAATCTTCACAAAAATCTTGGTGAAGATCTTTTTGAATTGTGATCTCAGTATGTTTCAATATTCATTGAAATTTGCTTTTCTGATTCTGCTCAACTGTTTAATATCCTATATTTGTTAATAAAAGAAAAGAACTGGTGTCGACTATTATTATTTCATTTCATAGTTTTTCTGCTCATTGGAAGCATCTCACTATCTGTCATCAGCATGTTTTAAAGTATTTGTTTGTATGTATTTAAATTAAAATTCTTAGATTTAAATTCTTATTGATTCTCTCCCTTTTTTTTTTATAGCCATAGAATTTTCATTTACAGAATAATTTTATGAAAAAAATTTTGTTTCCCATCAGTTAGGAGAGAGAGAGAGTAGTAATCTTTGCTTGTAACATAGCATATTATGCTATTTTATAGCATATATTTCCAAAATAAAACATTGTATGTTAGGACTATTTATTTTACTAGTAAATATGCTTTTTAATGACAAGTTAAAAATAAAGTTAAAAGAATCATGAGATAGACAACTGTCAAATACTGTATTACAATAATATCAATGATTTCATTTAATATATTATTAACTTTACCCAAAAGTTTTATCTTTATTTCTTGACTGTTAATCTCTAATTTTTTGTTTTCTGTATTTCTTATATTTTATGATGATTCATTTTTTTTCTTGCACAATTTCATTATATACTTTAAACTAATAGCAAATAAAACAATGAACAAAAAGTTGTTTATGGGTAAATAATTAAATTTGTTGCCATGAATTTAAATGTTTGATTAAATGCAATGGATATACAATTGATAAATGTATATTGCATTACTCCCACTAAATTCAGTAAAACATTTTTGATTATTTGCAATAGTTGCACAGGAGTTTCCTGATCAACTAATATATAACTGACTGGATTCAACATGATACAGAACTGATTCTATACAGTAGAACCTGTATAAGACGGCCATATTCCATTCCAATCAAAACTGGTTGTTTATTCATTCAACATGATACAGAACTGATTCTATACAGTAGAACCTGTATAAGACGGCCATATTCCGTTCCAATCAAAACTGGTTGTTTATTCAGGTAGTTGGCTTATACAGTTTAATATAATACGCATTTTTAAATGAAACAAAATTATTAAACTTTAATAAAACAAAAGTATGTTTTTGTTACAATTTATAACACAGTTTATCATTTATTCAAAAACACCACAAATTTATAATTAGTATGGAAAAAACTATCAATAGTGCTTTGTCTCATCCCATTTTTATTTTTTATAATTTCTATTGTCATTTAGTTGAGACAACAATTTTTCATTATTTTCTATTGTTTATGCTTGTTTTTTAATTCTTCAATATGTTTCTTGCAGGGTGTCATTCACTTAAAGTTGCAATTTTGTTGTTCCTTCATTTAGTCAGAATTTCTTTTTGAGGCAATATTTTGAGGATCTGTATTTTCCCCATGTTAAATTTTTCTGCTAATGCTCATTGAAAAAGACCTTTCTTACTATCTTCAATCATTTTTAATTTGTGGTTCTAAATTCAAAGCATTAACTTCCCGCTTAGCCATATTACAACATCCAAAATGCAGTGATAGCATCATACGTATATGAGATTACATTTGATTAATACGCTTGCATAGAACATGAACATCCGGATCCAGTGGATGGTTGTTTTCACTTTTGCTGTTTTCTCTATATCACTTTTCCATAGACCTTCAAGTTATGATTTTTAACGTTTTTAAATCAAAATTTAATTATCATATCATAGATACAAATCTAAGGAGTGTGCATATTAAAAAAGTATCGCATTAAAATAGAAATGATGCCAAGTTTTCATCATTCCAGCACTCTACATTATTCTCATGGTATGAATAATGGGGAAAAATCCCTACGGTGCAATTTTTTCAATTGCAGTGGTTTGGCTTAAATGAAATTTAAGTTTAACAAAAAAATAGTACTGATATAAGCAATAAAGATAGTCAATTAATAGTAGTGTTAAAAAAAAATATGGTCATCATAGATGGTTTCACTTTATGTTTGGTCTATAAAAATATTGGTCGTTGTCGCGTTAGGAAGATGGTCATCTTATGAAGAGTCAAATAGCATTATTTCTATGGAAAAATTTGGTTCCCATAAAATCGTGAAGTCAGTTTTCACTGTATTTCTATAACTACACAGTGATGATAGTGTAGCAAATAAATCTATCAAAGTTTATATTTTAATGTGTTTAAGAAAGCATTATATATTAAATGATAAAATAAAAGTAACATAAAAATTTTTGAAAATGATCATGAATCATTTTCTGAACAGCATGCTATCTGCCAATTATTTTTGAATAAATATCATATGATCACTAATCATAATTTACATTTTACTAAGGGATTTATGTGATCCAAATAATCCTAATTTAGGGGAAGTTTGGCTAGATTAGGATTATCATATCATTTTAATTGAATGATATTGCTCAATTGCTATATGATACATCATTAGAATCCAATAAAATAATTCAGTACTCTTATCACATAATCATTATATAATTGAATCAGATCATTCAGTATGATCTGGCCAATCTTATAATTTTATATAAATAAGTTGCAAGTAACAATAAACAATATATTATGTTTTCTCCATCTATAGAACTGCAAGAAATTTAATATTGACATTAAAAGGAAGTAAAATTATTAAAAATTGTAATAATTCCATGTAAAATTAAAAAGCTGAAACAATTGCATTGCAGATTGAAATTTATACAAATACAGGCAGTTCTCGACTTATGTAGATTTAACATACATAGATCCATACTTATGTAGAATTATTTTTATATAACAAGCTGAGCCCAAACTCAGACTCAGAATTTAATCTAGATCCTTCAAGATGTTAAGCAACTGCTTTATTACATGACTTGTGTGTTTATCCTTTATTATAACTATTTTTAATATTTTGTTATATCTTATTTTTTTAACATTTTGTATTTATTTTATTTATTTGTTATATCATTGTGATATAGTAGTACTGTATAATGTATGCTCTGACATATGTATGTTTTTACTTGCATAAGGTTTGGCAGAATGATCCACCTAAATATAGGCAGTCCCTGAGTTACAGTTTGTAAGTTGGGAACTGCCTATACATAATTAATGATCAAACTTTGGAAATGTTGTCTCAAACTTGGATTTACTCCATAGAAAAGTTATTTTAAGTGGAATGTGATAGTTCAGCTTTTAATATCAATTATTTTTATATTTTGAATATACTATATATCTTTAATGTCTTAATGTCCTTAATGTGCTTATGCTATCTATATGAAATCTCTTTATTTACATGCTAAAAATTAGTCAAATAAATCATCATAAAAGTTTTTCTATTTATAATTAGCAAAATTTACTTTTGATTAATGAATATTTATAAATTAAGTAAAATATGTAAAATTTAATATAATAAAAAAATTTATATTTATTTTTTATAAAAATATATTTTAAAATTAAAAATTATAATTTTTTAGAATTATAAAAAAAATTTTTTTTATAAGTAAAATCATTCTCAGTATTCTATTCTATACGAATAAAACGTTAAAGAATACAAATAGAATAACTTAATTATTTAAAATTATTTTTTAACATTTTTATCTATATAGAATAGAATGCTAAGGATGATTTTATTTTTAATTGAAAACATTTCCTTAAATCAGAAAATAATTAAAGGATTTTTTATTGTTATATTTTATAGAAATTATCTGCATTTATCTAATCACATTTTTGCATTTTGTGGATTATGCATGACTAATATCTTTTTAGAATCTGATACACTGTTAAATCTTATTTAACATCAGAGATGCTGGATTTTATACAGTTTACTGTGTTGTTATCATCATTAAAATTTGTTACAAGAGATAACATGATCAAGATAATAAATCTGTCTCTGACAAGTGAGTAGATTCTTACAGACAGATTTCTTTATTGTCTTAATTGGTAATTTTGAACTATGGTCAAAATGCCTGATCACTGTTGAAAATTTAGTAAAAGACTCAGCAGTTCTGTTTTCTAGAATAATTTTGCAATTGAACCCGGTTTCACCCCACCACCCGGTTTTACCCTACTTTCTCCTATGTTACGGTAAAAGTGAATAACCAGGTTATTATGCATAATCGCCGGTTATTATGTATTATGTTACCAACGATTTCGGTAAAAGTGATAAATTTTTTTCATATATTGCGTATTTATCACATTTACCGGTTATTATGCATATTCACCGGTGATAGTGGTAAATATGATAAAGCGTACTTAATTAATCAAATTTACCGGACATTACAATTTATATCCAGTCTAGGATGGTAAATTTGATAAATGATTTGTATTCCCGTCGAATAATGTAGTAGTTGGCTGCATTCATCTTCATTTATGTAATAAGTTCGGTTTTAAGCCGTCAAAGAAAAATAAGATATCACTCATTTCAAGAAATAATCGCAAATGAAGATGCGGAAATTAGAATTGAACCCGGACACTTATCAAACTTGAACATATTTTTGTATATGGCAAATGTCTTATTGAAATCGAAATCATAGTGAAGATTTCTTAACATCAGTTGAAAACGAAAAAAATGAAAAAATATGAATTAATGGTAGGCCTATATGAACTGAGAATGATGTATAAGTGCCAAGTAAAAATATTTCCCTATGTGATGACTTGGAATAGTATTGAAGCAACTTACCACAAAAATCATTTCCGAGGTCTCGATTTTTCCCTAAACATAGAAGAGTACATCCAGACTCGTATTCTTAAGAAGATTCTGAAAAAAACATCTTCAAAAAGAAACGGGAATTTGGCCAAGAGAGTATAGAAGACGACGTTGAAAACATACTGAAACGGTGAAACGGCTAGAGATACGAAATTAAAGATGAAGGAGTGCTAAGTGGATGTTATAAAAATGAAACAACAATATCTCTATAATTAAATTATTAATTAAACAAGAAAAAATAAGAAATTTCAGGATATTTTATAAATTTATGATCTGCATTTTGGAAATTATGCAAAAATTGCTTTAAAAGTAATACAGTCAAACCTGTTTTAATGCGTTCATTTTTGCGCTATTTTTTGTGCGATTTGTTATGTGCGATTTTTTTGTGCGGTAGATTTAAAAAAATTCCATCAAATGCATATTATGAATAAAAATTAATTAAAAAATGTAATTTAAAATTGTAATTTAAATGTAAAATTAATTAAAAAATAAAAAGAAAACAACAGAAGATTGCCAAAATAACATGCAAATTAAAAAGAATCCAACACATGGCCTACCCGATATTACTGTACTTTTACATATTGCGCTATTTAATAACAGTAGTTGATAACCGTCCTGTGATTAACGTACTAAAAACATATTGTGCCATCTAGTAACAGTAGTTGATAACTGTCCTGTGATTAACGTATATAGCTCTTCACCGAAAAATGTTCCAGTGTGTAAATTCAATTTTTCCTTGTTTGGAAAACCAATTTCTAGCTACATCGTGAGGTTTTTGAGGTTTTGATTTCCATATTTTCTATGTGGGCCTTTTTTATGCGGTCCCTATTTACCTCATAAAAATTTTTTTAAATGTATTGCAAACGATATATTTTATAGCTGCTTACAAAGCTTCATGATATTTTTTAAGCGATTTCTTTTATGCGGTCCCTATCCCCCGCACAAAAACAAGTTTGAGTGTATATTCAGCGATATTTATCAAACTTACCAAATTCATTTGGGAATTATGTAAAATCGCCGGTAAAAGTGAGAAATTTATCAACCTTAACCAAGATGATTGGTGTTTATGCATAATAACCGGCGATTATGATATATATAATCATCAATAATTGACGATTATATATTTATATTAATTTTTAATCACTTTTACGGTAAGATGTATATATATGTAATATATATATACAGTATATATATTTAATTTGAATTTTATAAAGTTTAACTAACCAATAAGTAACATTTATTCAGATAAAAAATCAGTAATCTTTTATTTTTCATTACAATAAAAATTCGTTTTTTGAAGTAACATCATAAAATTACGCCAACGTTTGATATGAATTATTTAAACAGCAGCTGAATTATTTTGTTATTCGATATATCTTATCTCAATTTCAAGCACTTTCTTTTTTCCTAATAATTTATTCATTTTTTATTTTTGTTTCTGCCCATAGCTCAACGAACCTATGGCCGTTTATAACAAGAGCAGATAAGAAGCAGTCTGCTATATATAATTTATCGATATTAATTTAATGAGATTACATTTCTTAATTAATAATTATAGAACATTCTCATTATTAATTTAAAGAAAAACATTCTTGCGATTGGCAATATTTCTTATAGAGAAAGAAAACTATTAATAAAAATATATTTAATACTTTATAAATATATATATATTATAATATTTAATTCTAATTTTTTTAATATACCAGTATGTAATAATAATTTTGACCCTGACTTATGTAAGTGGATTGTTCCTATGTAAATCAAATCTATGTATGTCAGAGCATATGTTATATAATATTCGTTGGTCACAAATTAAAGAATAAGCACATAAGTTGTTTGGTAATATACTTGCTTATCATCTTGGAGGATCCAGATTCAATTCACAGTCCACATCTCCAGTTTTTTCAGGAGGACCAGGTTTGGATCTGGCTCATTAACTAAAATGAACCTTACATAAAAACAGATTTATATGCCAAATCTATGTAAGTTAGGGATTGTCTGTATATTGATATATTATATAAAAATCTAACTTTAAAAAGTTAATTTATTTAATTTTAATTGTAGGACATCCACTTAGTGAACAAGCAGTAAAAGGTTCTACTCATATTAAAGTATTAGATGATGAAGAAATAGAAGGTTTAAAGGTTGCTTGTAAGGTAAAGGATTAACAGTACATAAATATACTTTTTTTATTTAAGAATAAATTTTACTGTTATCAAAATAGAAAATTGTTTTTTTATATTAAATTTCAGCTAGCTAGAGAAGTATTAGATGTTGCTGCAAATGCTGTTGCTGTTGGAGTTACTACTGATGAAATTGATAGACAAGTGCATGAGGTAATGTAATAATTATTATAAATGAAAGAAATTGGTTTCTGTTAAAAACCAAATAAATTAATCTTTAAACTATATTTTATACATAAATGATTATCCAGCACTATCTAAATAGGACAATCTTATTATCTTTATACTACTGTTGAGATGTAATAGAATAATTATTTTTTATCAAATATTTTATAAAAGCAGAATGACTGAAGTAGAAAATTGTTACTATAAATGAAATTAGTGATTTCTATAAAATATATATGTTAATACATATTTTACAAGTCTCAGAGTAAAATCTCCTACTTTTACATTAATTTTTATGGAAAAAATTTATTGATTTCTCATCATTCCATTCTGTGTAGTCTCTGCAATAATAATAGTGCCATCGGTGTGTCATTTTTAATAATCCATGTTTTATCTGATTTAGCTGTGAAATAATGATTAGAATATTTAACATCTATTCCAAATAGCTGTTTAGCACTTATTGCAAAATTGTTGTAATATAATATTGGATATTTATCACTTATATTTGATTTTTAATTAGCTTAATTTTTAATTTTTTGTAAGGAAGCCGAACGTATCCGGTGAAGTGACAAACATTTTGGCCGGAGCTGTACATACCCAAATAGCTGTTTAGCACTTATTGCAAAATTGTTGTAATATAATATTGGATATTTATCATTTATATTTGATTTTTAATTAGCTTAATTATTAATTTTTTGGTTTTATATATATTGATTTCAATTTTAAATATTGTTTTTTTAAAAATATACATTGTCTATGGCTGCTATATTTAATGTTGACTTAATACAGTCAATTGTATTATAAATTATATAACAACAATCACAGATGATAATGAAAGGATAATTTTGTGTAGAGAAAAGTAGAACCAATAAACTTCTATATTATTTTACTTTAAAAATCAACAAATATTTATGATAAGAAAATGGATTAGGCTAGTTTGTTCTAATAAATCTGTCAGCTTATTGTCTTTACTATTACTTGTTCAAGATCCTGCCACTTTCATTCATACTCACAATTATAATAGCAAGACATTGGGACATATTCTAAACAGTTCTAGTGCAATCTTAGTTCAGACAAGCTTTTCCTTAAAGTAAATAATTAAAGTTACAATTAATCATGAAATATTTTAGATGCTAAATTTTAAATAATCGTATTTCTTATTATTATTATTATTAAATTTCATTTTATATATATTAAAATATATTTATACATTTATAACAATATAGTTTAATTAATATCAATTTTATTAATTTTTGATCAAATTTTTTTTATCCCTCTAAAAGAATTTCTGGATATGATATTCATGCAATATTCTCTTCCAGTTTCATTTTATTGAATTTATATGATTTTTGATTTATAATAAACTGACTTACAATACTTTGACTTAGGATTTGTGAATTTGAAGTTATTATTTTCATGCAAGAGACAATTTCTAGAATCTTAAGCTTATATCTGCAGCTTACATTTATAATGGTGTACAGCAGGGAATATCAATTAAATAATATATTTTATATAAAATTATTATTTAAAAATATTCATTAATACTAGAAATTTTTCTTTCATATTGAATTAGCTACTTTAAACTATAGAAAAATAAAATAATACCAAATAGATCTTTTTCTGAGAACAACTCAGTAGATATATGCCAAAGTTAAGCTTGGCATACTTGGCCCAAATCAGAAAGTGTTAATTAAAAGTCTCGAAATTGTTAATTAATATTAGCTTAGAGCAATAGTTCGAAAAAACTTGTGTGCTTGCTAATGCAGCAACAAGAAATTTCTGGTGGCCATACTGATAATTTTCTTAGGGTGATAAAACTGCCAATAGTCTGCTTGATAGAATTCTTGCCTCCTAGAGTTTAGATTTGATTTGAGTCTTACATCTCCAGATTTTTTTCAGGAGGATCCAGACCAATGCTATCCATTTTTCAACTTTCAAATGAGCATTTAGCTATGTTGGCCCATTCATGGTGGTCCTGAAATGGCAGCTGCTATTTGATATTCAGTTCTCTTGTATTATTATTAAATAAGTAATAATAAATTATTTATAAAAAATAATTTTAATTTCTATGCACTATAAAAGTGCATGGAAATTAAAATTAGCAACCAAATAAAAATTATTTTGAAAAATTTTTTAATTAACTGAATAAGCTTTATTGATTTGGATTATTAAAGTTGAATGGCTTATGTTAATTTATTATAAGCAGCATAGTTCTATAAATGATAGAAATTTAAAATTATTATATCCATCATTTCCTTAATTTGTCCCCTATTTATGTACAAAAATATTTTCTTGTGTCTGCATTTGAGAATAGCTAGCTTAGAAAGTCATTTCTGAAGACTATTAAAACAAGCACTTAGTAAGCAGGCCAAAGGCAAACACAACAGTATAAAATTTATTATGTAACGTTTTCGACCTTAACTGGTCCTCATCAGCATTATATACATGCATAAGACACAGAACAACTAACATATACAGTTAAAAATGCTGTTCTAGAACTTAGAACACAATTCGTAATTTAAAATATAAATACATTTTATGATGGCAAAAACATAAATTATTAAATAAATATAAACAGTATAATAAATTTTATACTGTTGTGTTTGCCTTTGGCCTGCTTACTAAGTGCTTGTTTTAATAGACTTCTGAAAGCCTTTAAGAGCAGTTTCTTTAAAGTTGTATTCATTTCTGAAGTTTTAACCATTTTGGTTGATGATTATAAAACTAAGTGAAATATATAAGATTTTGAAATAATATATTACTATATAGGAAAACAAAATTTATATAAATACAATATATGTTAACATCCCATCTTAATTAACTCTTCAGGTAATCCTTAACTTATGATAGGGTTCAGTTTCAACCCCACATTGTAATTAGTAAATGTCCAAAATTTACGGATTTCTCACTACTAATGTTTATTATGGCACAATACATTATTTTAATAAACAAACAACACAAAACTACAAGAACCAGAGACAAAAAAAGGATACTTTCATATATCAGACTATTAGGTTAGGACTTGAATCGATGGAATTGACTACTAATTACTAACTCACTATTGACTTCTGAAAGCCTTTAAGAGCAGTTTCTTTAAAGTTGTATTCATTTCTGAAGTTTTAACCATTTTGGTTGATGATTATAAAACTAAGTGAAATATATAAGATTTTGAAATAATATATTACTATATAGGAAAACAAAATTTATATAAATACAATATATGTTAACATCCCATCTTAATTAACTCTTCAGGTAATCCTTAACTTATGATAGGGTTCAGTTTCAACCCCACATTGTAATTAGTAAATGTCCAAAATTTACGGATTTCTCACTACTAATGTTTATTATGGCACAATACATTATTTTAATAAACAAACAACACAAAAAACCAGAGACAAAAAAAGGATACTTTCATATATCAGACTATTAGGTTAGGACTTGAATCGATGGAATTGACTACTAATTACATCACTATTGTAAGTACAAGTGGTCATTAGTTAAGGCAATTGTTAGTCAAGAATTACCTGTATATTATTATTATATACTGATTTAGTTTCTTTAATGATAATCGTCTATAAAAAAATACATCAGTAAATGGTATTATATTTTTGTTGTAACTATTATTTATAATGTGATTATTATTAAACAAATGTTCAGTAATTTAATCATAATGTTTATAATATTGCATGTAATATTGTAAATATGAATGGTTAGTTCCATTATTCAATAAATATTTAATAAAACATATAATAAAAACATAAAAATTCATTAAATAAAGAAAAATAATTTTCATAATTAATAACTGATACATAAATTTTCTCTACCATACGTTAAAAATAATGTTTTCATATTACTGTGTTGATACTTTTAAAAAAATTAGAATTTAACATTATTAATTATGTTTAGCATTTGATTTTGAAGCTGTTAATTCAAAGAAATTAAAACATTATCTTATATTGATTCTAATAAAATATATTTGGATATTTTTCTAAAATAAACTTGTTTTAGGTACAATAAAATTATACTTATTATTACTGGATTATTACTGTAAATTATACTTATTATTACTGGTCTACTTGATAACAATAAAGTTATCGAAAAGACCAGTTTTAAAATTAAATAATAATAATAATAATAATAATAATGAACTATAAATAGTTATAAACTTAACACTAGATAGATCAAAATTATTTCATAAAATATAATTAATATATCATTAATAATTTATATTGCCATCTAATGTTAGAAATGAACATTAAATGTTACTTGACCTTAAGTTTTTAATGCATTCAAAATTGGAACAGATAACTGTATGGTCCACTTAACAATAATCTTCCAGATAGTAAAAAGAAATGTGAGACTATGATTATTGGTGTAGAACAAACAAAAAAACATGTTACAAGAGGTGAGGAAACTATAACTTGTTTCTTACCAAGTCCATCAGATTCAAAAATTACAGCTTCGTGAACTCCAAATTTTCGACACCATTTCAAAAAATTTTCTGCATTATCTCTAGCATAGAAAGACTTTGATTTGGCATTTTCCCAGCATTTAAACTTCACCTTGGGTACAATCTACATAATTAAGATTAATACCTTATTTTGAGATATTATAAAAGGAAAGAAAAATATTAAATTAACAAATTTTTTAAAACATCTTTTAATAAGACAACTGATTTAAATTAAAAATTATATTTAAACTAATATTAAATATTCTTATATTGAATTCAAAATAATACTTTCTAAAAAAAATACCTCAAATAGGGAAATAAGATACAAATATCCAATTAATTATAAATAAAATTGTTATTGTCAAAGTGAACAAAAATATTAATTACAAACGTCACTAATTTGACTCAACAGCCCCAATGAATGGCACACATCATGTGGCTCCATCTGTTATCCTTGTAAGTAATAAAGTTACTTTATTATTTAAAAGCTTTTCGCTATATTTTATTAACTTTTAATTTCATATATAAAAATAATAAAATTACGAATTTATTCGCCAATACAAATCACATAGGTACTTGTAAACGATTATCCAATAGAGGAATTCTACTTTTAAAGTTTTTTTGTTTTAATTTGATTCGCATGAATGATTTTCTCTGCCGAAAAACGACCTTCAAAAAAATATATTACCATATTTCCTATTACCTCGTCAGTTAACCCACTCTTCCTATATTCTTCCGCTCGTTTTTGAATAAGTTGGGCTAAATGACATACTATCACTCCATTGTCTAACTTATAAAGGAAATTGTCAGCTGTTATTTCTTCTATTTCTGCAAAAAAAGGGAAATCGAATAATTATTATTAATCGGGAAAAAAAATTTCAAAATTATTTAAACTTACCTAAAGTTTTATTTAACCATTCTGCTAAATCTTCTTTTAATGGAATCAGATGTTGTTCCTGTTTAAGTGCAATTTTCTTCTGCAAGTCTTTCTCCGTACAGTCTGGTGAAAAATCTACGGGTTTTTGCCAAGAAGCTGCCATTTTTTTATTTTCTTTCTTTATTCTTCTTTACTGCATCCCCTACTTAACTTCTATCACCTGCGATACCAAAGAAAAATATAAAATGGTTTGTCTGTTCGATGAGGTATTTTTCATATTTGAACAAGCACGATGAACTCTAGGTTAAAATTAAACCAACAAAAACGTCACCGAAGAAGCGTGAAAATTCGAACTAATTCAAAATTTATTTATTTATTATTATTATTTTTAATCTAGGGACAGGAAACAACTTGACTCACTTCTTTATTAATTTAATTAAATAATAATAAATAGACAAAGAACGAGTTTTCAAGGGCAATTCGATCCCGTTATGAGAACTGTAGTCTATTTCGACCTTAATTTAATTGTCTAGATTGAGAACGGGGAGACTTACGACGTAAAAAAAAAAATTTACATTGGTCGAACAAAATAAACTTTGGCAAACGTATCGAAAAATAAAGATTAAATGACCACCGAGTAATTCTATACAAAATATGATTCAACTCTTACTATATTTAGTCGTTAATTTGATTATAAATCAAAACTTATTCATAATTTAAATAAAATTATCCGTGATTAATTATAATCATACAAACTACAAGCTTGCAGATGTTTCCTCCCTTCGTTTTGAATTTTAACAAAATTAAAATCGAGAATTTTAGGGCGTTAGATAAATGGTCCACCCCAACAACTGGTGGAAGCGGCCCCACTAACAATATCCACTTGTGATGATTTAATACGTTAATCAACTCTAATGATGCAAAATATTGACTTGTTTCCTATTCGGAATTAATCGAGTAGCTAGCATATAATCGATTTCATAATAGATTTTTACTTAACAAATAATTGGAATAAAATATCATCATCTTCAGTAATTAATCTACTGGAAGATTTAAACAGAGAACACGTTGGCGTGTTAGCGTGAATTATTTAAAAATTACTTAATGGTAAGATGCGAATTTTAAGCTGTAAATTGAAAATTATAATATAATTAATATTCATTAGTAACTAAAAATAAAAATTATAATCTTACCTAACAGTCGAATACCAAAGCAGAAATAATGCTACACAATTTATTCCTAATTGAAAAATTAAAATTTGAAAACAATGTAACCAGTTAACCAAAACGAAATGACGAAATCTGAAAACAAACTTAACATACACTAATCGATTAGCATAGTTCTTATGGGTAATTATTAAAGGAAATCCAGACAACGAAGAAAATCTCACCACCTAATCGATTAACGTTCCAAAAGAGGAAATGCAGATAGTGACAGGAATCAATTAATACAATAGTTAGTAATCGACAATTAAAGGAAATCAGAGGAATTACTATTATCGATATCTAATCGATTAACGGGAATCGGTTAACAGTCTGAGTAGGTGGAAAGTGGAGTATTAGGCTGTTAGGCGCCTCCATCACAAACATGCTAACCCGGCTCCATGGCCATTGACTGTCGCTCATTCATCTATACCAAAATAAAGCTAGCTTTACTTCAGCTGCATATTTAAGCTAATATTTCTCAACGGGAAGACGGCATTAAATAGATAGCCTTACCAGTCAAGTGAGCATCCTTTCTTATTATTCTCTTTCGTTGTTTCCTCCTTTTCGCACGTGCAAATTTCTCTCCCTTCGTTCTCTACGTCAAAATGCGATTTACGCTCAACGCCATCTGTTGTCAATGAATGTTAACAAGAAAGAAAAATCGTTATTTTTTTCAGTTGGTCCAACAGAATATTTAATTATCATTTTTTATCTTACTCACTTAAAAATTTATAAAATCTTTATAATAACTTATTCTTTTATATTAATAAAAAAAAATTTCCGATTTCAACTATTTTCATTAATTCCTTATTATATTATATTAAATGATTTATAATTCAGTTTAATGAATTGTTATTTATTTCAAAATCTAATATAAATTA